>CM039590.1:22188791-22378831 GCA_022457205.1 Saccharum spontaneum | reverse complement strand
TAAGGTGCCAAAGATCACCAAAGGGTAGTGACCTAAGGACATCACTCAATCAAAAGGCACACAACACTTAAAGTTCTCAAATTAACATTTATTTACTATTTAAATAATTAGGGCATAATTAGAAATTGATCAAACTTTATCTAAACAAGTTCAAACTTTTTCTATGGGTTAAGAATGATTTATAACAGTGTCATAATAAATTTCATAATTTTTGGATAAATAAATTAATTATTAAAATTCCTGGAAGTTGCATTTAATCTTTATTGGAACCAATTAATTCTACTGCACAAAGTATTCAAATTCATGATTTAACATTTTTTCTAGATAGTTTATACATTGAGAAGCTTACACAAAAATTTTCATGAATTTGGAACTCTACACAATTTTTAATGAAATAAACAAATAATAGCACTATTCATTTATTTGAAAAAGAAAAACAAAAATGAACTCGGGCCGATTTTCCTTTTTCCCGCGGTCCGGCCCAGCGAACGGCCCGCTCGCGCACGCCCGCGCGCTCGTGCTCGCGACCGGCCCAGCAAGCGGCCCAGCCCAGCCTGCTCCGCCCGCGCGCCTGCTCTCCCTCTCTCTCTCGCTGACCACGCGGTCCCACTCGTCATCGCCTTCCTCCCGCCTCCCTCGCTCTCTCCCCGACTCGGCCATGCCCGCACGGTGGCCGGCCGACGAGCACGGCTTCGGACACCCAACCAAGCGACACCATAGCACCAGCACAACATGGCGAATCCATTTTACCACCTAGCAGCTATCCAACGGCTTCGGAAGGATCCTCCCGACGGCCATGGCAGCACGGCGGCCACGGTGACCGGCGTCCCGACGATCTACCACGGTAGCGTCTAAAGCAAGGGCACAGGAAACACCAGAAGCTCACCGCGGTTGCAGCGAAGTACTCGGGAAGCTCGGAGCAGCGGTGGAAGAGGCCGGCCACGTGAAGCGGCACGGTCGCCGGAGTTGGGCACGGGAACGGGTGACCGCGGTGATTCAGACGAAATTGGGCTAGCTCAAATGATTCACGAGGTGCGCGAGGCCGAGGCGAACATGATGGCGTGCTTTGCGTGGCTAGAGGTGACTCGACGGCGGCAGCGGCAAGCGGCGGAGCTGCGGTGGCAGTGGAGGTGGAGAAAAAGAAAAACACGCCGGTGACAGTGATCTCCTTATATAGGGCAACGAAACCGGTCTCCAGACGACGTGTGGCGCGACGTGAGCACGCTGAAGCCAACGCTGGCGGCCGAGGATGCGCCTGGAAGCTGGCCGAAGGCCACGGCGGTCGGGCGGCCGGCGCCCATGCCGCGCGGTGCCCCGCTCTGATTCGCCGCCCACTGTAGCTCCCCCCAAACTCTGAAATTTAAACTGTTTTATTCAAATTACTTCAAATTTGTATAGCAACTTGAAAAACTTCCAATGTATGAAATCTTCATAAATTCAAGCTCTACAAGTTTTGTATTGAACACTTTTTCAAATTCTCACTGGATTTTGAAATTTGAGTTTAAATTCAAAAAGGAACGCATTTTTCAGATTTGGTAATTTATAAATTACTTTTGATTTTATATTGAAACTTCAAAATCTCCAAACATCAAAGTTGTATATCTTGACCAGACCAACAACTTTGCTGTTCAAAACTTTTTCAAATTCTGCCTCTATTTTGAAATCTTAGTTTGGGGACAAAAATGAATTAAAACTGAAATTTGTTTATTTTCAAAATTGCTCCACATTTTACACTAAAACTTTGAAAACTCAAAACACCAAAGTTGTAGCCCTTGAAAAGTTCTACAAACTTGGTTTTGAACTTTTTCCCAAATTTTGCTTAGATTTTGAATTGATTCAAAAGGGGTAAAACATGGTTTTGAAATTTAGGATTTTCGGAGGGATTTTAAATTGGAATTTGTTGCTACTTTGATTTGTGATTACTTAGTGATCAAAACCTCACCCAAGGGCATCATTTGGACCAACATGACATGGTTGACCAAATGCCACTCTTGGTTGACCAATTAGCTTTTGAAATTCTTTTACATTTCTCCCCAGATTTGAATTCGAATTCGAATCGGAAAACTCGTGACAAGTTTTGGGACTCCAATTCAAACTCAAATTTGGAGCTTTATTTTGATGTTGTACTTGAGTTCATACCCTACACTTGACACTAGTGTGCAACACAGTCGCACACCTCAAATTACGTAGGGCATGGACTAAGTATTTGCGGTGGTATTCGAAATTAGGGTTTTCGGTTTCGGAGCACACCACTGAGAAACACATTCAACCTAAATAAGTAAACTTGTTTTAGTTGATGCATAACAAAGTTAACCTAACAGGGATGCTTTGCAATGCATTATGATGACATGGCAGATTAATTAGCACTATAACACCCGGGGTGTTACAGCCCTTCCCCCTTAAAGAAATCTCGTCCCGAGATTTAAAGCCTTGAGTTAAGTAATGGAAAAGGAAACGTGTCAAACAAACACGTCCAAGACTTGTCTACAAAACAGGTAGGGGTTTTCTGCATTACAAAGATTTTTAAAAGATAGGTTACAGTTTAAAGAAGAAATTGCAACCTAGATGGAAGCAAAGAACTCCGGGAAATTCTCCAACAGATAATCTTCCGATTTCCAGGTGGCTTCCTCTTCTGAATGTTGATTCCATTGTATCCTGTACCATTTAGTTGTTCTACTTCAGGTAACACGATCTTTTTGATCCAAAACTCGGACAGGATATTCAGAATGTCAAATCAGGCTCAAGTTCAACTCCATCAACATCAACAACTTGATCAGGCACTTGAAGACACTTCTTCAATTGCGATACATGAAATACATTATGCACGGCTGACAGTTGTTCAGGCAACTTTAACTTATATGCTACCTGTCCACATTTTTCAACAATTTGAAATGGGCCAATATAACGTGGTGCGAGTTTGCCTTTGACTCCAAATCGGTTAACTCCCTTCATGGGTGAGACTTTTAAATAAACATAATCCCCTACTTGAAATACCAAAGGTCTACGCCTTTTATCAGCATAACTCTTTTGTCTGGACTGAGCAACTTTCAAATTATTCTGGATCTGTCTAACTTTTTCTTCTGTTTGTTTCACAATATCAACACCGAAAAACCACCTTTCTCCCGGTTCTGACCAATTCAAGGGAGTTCTGCACCTACGGCCATACAACGCTTCAAACGGTGCCATTTTTATACTCTCTTGATAACTATTATTATAGGAGAATTCTGCTAATGGTAAACATTCATCCCATTGATCTCGAAAAGTGAGAGCACAAGATCTCAACATATCTTCTAGGATTTGATTTACTCTTTCAGTCTGTCCCGAAGTCTGAGGATGATAGGCTGAGCTATGTATAACTTTGGTGCCCATTGACTTATGTAACTCCTCCAGAATTTGGAGACGAATTGTGGACCTCTATCAGATACAATGGTTCTTGGTACCCCATGAAGACTCAGAATCCGCTCAAAGTACAATTTTGCAAGTGTCACAGTGGAGTGCTTCACTTTTACTGGAAGAAAATGTGCTAATTTAGTAAGTCGATCTATAATGACCCAGATTGAATCAAACCCCCTTGAAGTTGTGGGTAAACCAGTAATAAAATACATGCCGATATCATCCCACTTCTAAGACGGAATGGGCAATGGTTGCAACATCCCTGCTGACTTCAGACGTATAGCCTTTACTCTTCGACATGTATCACATCTGGCAACATACTTCGCAATCTCAATTTTCATTTTGGTCCACCAGAATCTCTGTTTCAAATCCTGATACATCTTATTACTCCCTGGATGAATAGAAAACCTTGTACTATGTGCTTCATCAAGAATGAGCTGACGTAACTCTGGAACCTTTGGAACCACTAGCCTGTTCTTAAACCACAACACATCTGCATCATCAATGCTGAAATCTGTCTGTTGACCTGTTCTAACTTTTTCTTTGATGTGAGCTATTCCGGAATTATTTCTCTGAGCAGATACAATCTGATCTTTGATTGTTGATTCTACTGTGACATTAGTCAACTGACCTTGTTGAACTATTCCAATATTCAACTTTTCTAATTCGTAACACAAACTGTAATCCATTGGCTTCACAGTCATACAATTGCAATGATTCTTCCTACTGAGTGCATCAGCAACAACATTCGCTTTTCCAGGATGATAGTGTACTTCTAAATCATAATCCTTTATTAACTCAAGCCACCTTCTTTGCCTCATATTCAATTCTGACTGAGTAAAGATATACTTTAAGCTCTTGTGATCTGTATACATGTGGCAAGTATTACCTAACAAGTAATGACGCCAGATTTTCAATGCATGAACCACAGCTGCTAGTTCAAGATCATGTGTCGGATAATGTTCTTCATGGCGCTTCAACTGTCTCGTGGCATAAGCAATGACTCTGCCTTCTTGCATCAATACACAACCAAGGCCAATACCCGAGGCATCATAATAAACATCAAATGGCTTTTCTATATCTGGTTGTGCCAAAACTGGAGCAGTTGTCAATGACTTCTTTAGAATTCTAAAAGCTTTCTCATATTCTGGAGACCATATGAATTTAGTTTGATTCTTCAACAACTCCGTGATTGGCTTGGCTACCTTTGAAAAGTCAGGTATGAATCGACGGTAATAACCCGCCATTCCGAGAAAACTTCGGACTTCATGAACTGAGATTGGCGGTTTCCAATTCAGAATATCTTTCACCTTGCCAGGATCTACTGCTACTCCTTCGGCTGACAACACATGTCCTAAGAATTGCACTTCTCTTAACCAAAACTCACATTTACTGAACTTGGCATACAGTTGGTGATCTCTCAGACGAGTCAGGACTACTCTGAGGTGCTCAACATGCTCTTCTTTACTTTTGGAGTATACCAGAATATCATCAATAAAAACAACCACAAACTTGTCAAGTTCTGGCATGAAAACTGAGTTCATCAGATACATGAAATGTGCCGGTGCATTGGTGAGACCAAAAGACATAACTAGGTATTCATACAGCCCATATCTGGTGGTGAATGCAGTCTTTGAAATATCTTCAGGTCGAATCTTGATTTGATGGTACCCTGATCGAAGATCGATCTTTGAAAATACCTTTGCCCCCGCAAGCTGATCAAAGAGTAGATCAATGCGCGGCAACGGATATTTATTCTTAATGGTTACTTCATTCAGTGGTCGATAGTCAACACACATCCTTAAAGTCTGATCTTTCTTCTTAACAAACAGAGCTGGACATCCCCATGGTGAGGAACTGGGTCTGATAAAACCTTTGTCACGTAACTCTTGCAACTGATCCTTGAGTTCTGCCAATTCATTGGGTGGCATTCTGTAAGCTCTCCGGGATATTGGGGCAGTACCCGGTTTTAACTCAATCACAAACTCTACATCTCTGTCCGGTGGCAGACCTGGTAGATCATCTGGAAACACATCTGGAAATTCACAGACTACCGGTATATCACAAATCTCTTGTACTGAAGTTGCACATAACCTTTCAATGGTTCTCTTTGGGATAGGAAGTTGGATAAGAAGATGAGATTTATTATCTGGCAGGTTCAACCTTATAGTTTTGTGCAGTGCATCTATAAGGGCTCCTCTTTGGTACATCCAATTCATACCCAGGATTACATCTATATCCTGTTTCTGTAATATTATCATTGAGGTAGGGAATATATGCCCACCTAACTCTATAGGTACGTCACGTACCATCTCCTTAGTACACAGTCGTCCCCCGGGCGACTGAATAAAGAAATCTTCTTGTGTTCCCATAATTGGAATGTCATGCTTAACAACAAAGGTGCGATTTATGAATGTATGCGATGCACCTGAATCAAATAACAGTACTACTGGATGATTAGCAACAGGGAACATACCCATCATAATAGGTTCTCCCTCTGGGATTGCACTTGCTTGAGTGTAGAATACACGTCCGGTCTTCTTCTTCTCACCCTTACCCTTCTGAACATTCAGATTATTGTTCTTGCTCTGAGGTTGTTGTTGTTGTGGTACGGGAGCTCTGGGATAGTTGGGATTGTACTGCCTTGGATACGGGCAGTCCTTGGAAAAGTGGCCTGGCTTTCCACAGTTGTAGCAGGGAAAGTTATGGGTTACTGGAGTCTGGTTTCGAATACCAGGGGCATTCGGCTGTTGTATAAATTGCGGGGTTGCGGCAGGACGGAAAAACGTCTGCGGCTGAGCTTGGTATTACGGTGGACGATAAGTTGGGCGGAAATGGTTCTGAGGGTGGTAAATAAACTTCTGGCGCTTCTTAATGCCGCCAGACGAGCTAGAAAACACTAGCTTCTTTTTCTTCGACTCTTTATGCAGTCGGGACTTTTCTTCTGACGCAATAGCCACATTGACTATCTCATGGTATGTAGCATTATAACAGGTGACTAATGTTTCCTGGATTCTGGTACTCAAACCTCTCATGAAACAACTTTTCTTCTTCGCATCGGTGTTCACATATTCCGCTGCATACTGGGACAAATGATTGAATTTACCCACGTACTGCAGAACTGTCTGGTTCCCTTGCTTCAGCGAGAGAAACTCCTCTAGCTTCATGGCCATGACACCATCTGGAATATAATGTGCTCTGAAGGCTTCACGAAACTCCTGCCAAGTGACACGGTGGCCAGCAGGCCGTGCGGCGACCAGATTCGCCCACCACGCCCCTGCAAACACGGGCTTCTGGTGCTCCGTGCACTGTAACAGTTCAAACTTCTGCTCCATGGTACGGAGCCAGTCATCCGCCTCTAGCGGCTCATCTGCCTTTGAGAACACTGGTGGACGGGTATCGGTGAAATCCACATAAGTGGTTTCCCCTCCATTGTTACGGCCTCTACGACCCTGATTTCCATTCTGATTCTGATTCTGATTCTGAGCCAATAGGGTAGTGGCATTAACCAGTGCGGCAATAGCTTCTGCCAAGGTGGGTGGAAACGGTAGGGGATTCGGAGCATTGTCCCCATCCTGGGAAGTTCCAGTACCGTCCATCTGTTGTACACAAACCATATTTATTTACATCGCTTTATTGAATTAAAAAGCAGTTAGTACAGTACTTGTATACACACACAAACTTATCTTACATTATTTCATTACAAACTTGCTCGCAAGCAAGAAACTACCCACTAAGGTTCTTAGAAAGCAGGAAAGACTACTATATTATACAGCCATCCAGGTCGACACTTCACTCCTCATCATCATCACTGATCACGATCACTCCATCCTCAACCTCTGTAGCACTTGCACCAGTGACATGACTTGCATCATTCCCACTTTCCATCATGGGTTCATCTTCATTCGGATCTTCTTCATTGTCCTCTCCACCAGGAACAATCATGGCACCAACATCATCTTCCACTGTCTGGGGCTGATGATTGGGATTCATCAGATCATGTAGCCTATGGACCTCCTCATGCAGAATAGTATTGTACTGCTCCAGGTGTGTCGCATAAAGCTCCAACTCACGAATACGAGCCCTGGCCTCTGTCTCCTTTTCCAGAGACTCGTTCTAGAACTGTTTCCAAAAACGCATGTTGCGCTTCAGTCGCTCCACTTCTGATGTAAGCCTTGCAACTTCTGATTCCGAATCCGGGTTCGGATTGCGGCTACTGCTTGCTCCATCAACTCTGGCAGCCAACTGATGACGCGGCACTCCTTGCGGACCCGTTTTCTTGCGAGGAGTTGTCTTCACACGTGCCATCCTAAAGCAAGATAGAATTAGGACGATGAGAACAGATAGGGGGATCTGAAGGTTAGCATGAATATGATCGAACCTTACTTAACCCAAACCACTTTAAAAGGGAAGGTAACTTAAGCAGGTTAATTAAACATGATGCATGCATCGTTCTTACGATCTAACAGAAAGACTTAAGTAACACATGCGATCTTTATAACATAGGGCACTATACATGATACTTCACTACGAAGCTTTCAAATATGAGCTAAGGAAACTATAGAATAGATTAAGATAAGCAAAAGCAATTTGGACCCAAAATATCAATATTAAGTTTGTTTGACCCAAATTATTTTGAAGTTTTGCAAAGTAATACTACAATAACTCGAGTGATTATGCTCTGGTACCAGCTGTCACAGAACCTCCTAATTATGATGGCCCACAAGTACACGTCATTGCCATAATGACCTCTGACAGTTGTACTTATGTTCACCATAACTTAAAAGGCCTGCTTTCCTCCGAACAGGATCCAATCACAGGAGTATTGCAATATTACAACAGTTTATTCAAAATATTCAACAGAGTAAAGTAGCGGAAGTCTTACAATAACTTAGGTTACAAACCAGTTTTTCAAATCTCCAACCTTATGTAACATTACTACAAACCATTAGTAGGGAAGTATCGGTAGTAACTTTATTACACCAAACAAACGAGATGCCTTGCCCAAAGGCCACACAGTCTACTCGTCGTCACTTTCTTCAACCACGACGGTCATGCAACAAGGCTCAAAGCAGACTTGTTCATGAACCGCACCTGCAACAAGGGGTTCAACAAATCCTGAGTACGAGAGTACTCAACAAGACCTACCCGACTAAGACAAAGACTCCAAGGGCATGCTAGCTTTGGAGAATCAAGGTACGGGTAATCAAAAATCAAATTTTCTTTTACAGAAAAGCTTACTAAGGTAAATCGTTATCTTCAACATTTTACTTTTACCATTGATAGTTCATTAACTAAATCTAGGTGATCCTAATCTAGATCAAAGTAATTATCATCAAAACTCTTCTCATTCTTTTTTTCAATTCCAGTTCTTAACTACGATGCAGGACAGGTGATCGAGTCTCCATAACCGAGGAGCAACGACGATTTGAACCGATTATACCCAGCTGGGGGTCCCTAACATCACGACATATGTAGAACCGAATCTGCATATATCAACCCTCATTTAGATCTCCCAAAACCAGAACGTGTCCATCGCCACCCGAGAGTACAGTACTCCTCGAACCCGGCCCGATTCTAGCCCCGAGGGTACACGCTACTCCCGCCATCTCTCCACTCCCAGTGCGAGGTTAGACGTTCTCATAATGGAATCACCAACATTTTGGGCTTACCCAAGGCATGAGGCTAGTTGCAAAGTCTTGAACACAACAGGCTTACAACGAACGGTCCTTAACTGATAAGGCGGAAACATTACATTGAGACTCCTTTCTCAATGTATGTTAGCAGTGGCCAAACCACCCTCCCGATCTTCTAATTCATTCTCATATTTCAGTATTCATCAAGTATGCCGTCATGGCTATGTAAACATTTCATTTAAAAGCTTAACCTCTAAGCATAGCGAAGCATACTACGCATTTTCAGTAAAACAGGTATCAAGGTTAATATCGCAATAATCAAGGATGATAATGCAGCAATTAGGTTATCACTCAACTCCTAATTACTTAATGCAATAAACCATAATATAAATAATAAAACATTTGTAAAAATTCAAGGTAGGGTTTAAATGCACCGGGGCTTGCCTTGCTCTGACACGACGACTGACTCAGACTCGAGAACTCCTCCGTCTGGTCCGGAACCCACTGACGATCGCTCTTCTCCGGAGACCTGCTCGACGACTTCGGCTTCTTCGAAAGCGGAAACTACACGAGTACATAACATGCTTTAACATGATGCTCGATAATAACATGATGCTTGATGATAACATGCCACGGGTTACGACTGGAGTACAACTTCCCTTCACGGTACAGTCGCAAACAGAAAACCTACTAACTAGTAGCGACGATTCTAGCGATACCAGCTTTTAACCTAACAAGTTACTAACGAGCTCAATCATAAAATTAAGGTGCCAAAGATCACCAAAGGGTAGTGACCTAAGGACATCACTCAATCAAAAGGGCACACAACACTTAAAGTTCTCAAATTAACATTTATTTACTATTTAAATAATTAGGGCATAATTAGAAATTGATCAAACTTTATCTAAACAAGTTCAAACTTTTTCTATTGGTTAAGAATGATTTATAACAGTGTCATAATAAATTTCATAATTTTTGGATAAATAAATTAATTATTAAAATTCCTAGAAGTTGCATTTAATCTTTATTGGAACCAATTAATTCTACTGCACAAATTATTCAAATTCATGATTTAACATTTTTCCTAGATAGTTTATACATTGAGAAGCTTACACAAAAATTTTCATGAATTTTGGAACTCTACACAATTTTTAATGAAATAAACAAATAATAGCACTATTCATTTATTTGAAAAAGAAAAACAAAAACGAACTCGGGCCGATTTTCCTTTTTCCCGCGGTCCGGCCCAGCGAACGGCCCGCTCGCGCGCGCCCGCACGCTCGCGCTCGCGACCGGCCCAGCAAGCGGCCCAGCCCAGCCTGCTCCGCCCGCACGCCTGCTCTCCCTCTCTCTCTCGCTGACCACGCGGTCCCACTCGTCATCGCCTTCCTCCCGCCTCCCTCGCTCTCTCCGCGACTCGGCCATGCCCGCACGGTGGCTGGCCGGCGAGCACGGCTTCGAACACCCAACCAAGCGACACCATAGCACCAGCACAACATGGCGGATCCATTTTACCACCTAGCAGCTATCCAACGGCTTCGGAAGGATCCTCCCGACGGCCATGGCAGCACGGCGGCCACGGTGACCGGCGTCCTGACGATCTACCACGGTAGCGTCTAAAGCAAGGGCACAGGAAGCACCAGAAGCTCACCGCGGTTGCAGCGAAGTACTCGGGAAGCTCGGAGCGGCGGTGGAAAAGGCCGGCCACGTGAAGCGGCACGGTCGCCGGAGTTGGGCACGGGAACGGGTGGCCGCGGTGATTCAGACAAAATTGGGCTAGCTCAAATGGTTCACGAGGTGCGCGAGGCCGAGGCGAATGTGATGGCGCGCTTTGCGTGGCTAGAGGTGACTCGACGGCGGCAGCGACGAGCGGCGGAGCTGCGGTGGCAGTGGAGGTGGAGAAAAAGAAAAACACGCCGGTGACAGTGATCTCCTTATATAGGGCAACGAAACCGGTCTCCAGACGACGTGTGGCGCGACGCGAGCACGCTGAAGCCAATGCTGGCGGCCGAGGATGCGCCTGGAAGCTGGCCGAAGGCCACGGCGGTCGGGCGGCCGGCGCCCATGCTGCGCAGTGCCCCGCTCTGATTCGCCGCCCACTGTAGCTCCCCCCAAACTCTGAAATTTAAACTGTTTTATTCAAATTACTTTCAAATTTGTATAGCAACTTGAAAAACTTCCAATGTATGAAATCTTCATAAATTCAAGCTCTACAAGTTTTGTATTGAACACTTTTTCAAATTCTCACTGGAGTTTGAAATTTGAGTTTAAATTAAAAAAGGGACGCATTTTTCAGATTTGGTAATTTAGAAATTACTTTTGATTTTATATTGAAACTTCAAAATCTCCAAACATCAAAGTTGTATATCTTGACCAGACCAACAACTTTGCTGTTCAAAACTTTTTCAAATTCTGCCTCCATTTTGAAATCTTAGTTTGGGGATAAAAATGAATTAAAACTGAAATTTGTTTATTTTCAAAATTGCTCCACATTTTACACTAAAACTTTGAAAACTCAAAACACCAAAGTTGTAGCCCTTGAAATGTTATACAAACTTGGTTTTGAACTTTTTCCCAAATTTTGCTTAGATTTTGAATTGATTCAAAAGGGGTAAAACAGGGTTTTGAAATTTAGGGTTTTCGGAGGGATTTTAAATTGGAATTTGTTGCTACTTTGATTTGTGATTACTTAGTGATCAAAACCTCACCCAAGGGCATCATTTGGACCAACATGACATGGTTGACCAAATGCCACTCTTGGTTGACCAATTAGCTTTTGAAATTCTTTTACATTTCTCCCCAGATTTAAATTCGAATTCGAATCGGAAAACTCGTGACAAGTTTTGGGACTCCAATTCAAACTCAAATTTGGAGCTTTATTTTTGATGTTATACTTGAGTTCATACCCTACACTTGACACTAGTGTGCAACACAGTCGCACACCTCAAATTACGTAGGGCATGGACTAAGTATTTGCGGTGGTATTCGAAATTAGGGTTTTCGGTTTCGGAGCACACCACTGAGAAACACATTCAACCTAAATAAGTAAACTTGTTTTAGTTGATGCATAACAAAGTTAACCTAACAGGGATGCTTTGCAATGCATTATGATAACATGGCAGATTAATTAGCACTATAACACCCGGGGTGTTACACTACCTCTAAGTCACTTGTGTCTATATAGCATATCCATTCCCCTAGTATTCACTTTTCAAGATTTAAAATGAATATTTAGGACCCTAAACGGCTTCAAATGAAAAACTCATAAACTACAAATTTGTTGTTCTAATTAAGATCTATAACTTTGATTTTGGTTGTTTTGCCATCCGAAGCCATTTGACAAATTTAAATTTCAAAATGTTAAAACTTCAGCCAGACTTTAGGGACCTCAAATGATTTCAAATGAAAAACTCATCAACTACAAAGTTGTTCTCATTGAGATCTACAACTTTAGTTTTGGTCGATTTTCCATCTGAGGTTGTTTCAAAAATTTAGTTTTTTTAAATGTTAAAACTTCATATATAAATTTGAGACTATAAAAGATTTCTAATGAAATAGTTGTCAACTCGAGATCTACAACTTTGGTTTTGGTCATTTTTCCATCTAAGGTCGTTTGTACAATTCGTCGAAAAAAATTTAATTTCAAAGTTAAGTGCTTCAAATAGAATTTTTCCATCTAAGTGGTTCCAAATGAAAAAGTCATCAACTACAAAGTTGTTGATCTCGTCGAGATCTACAACTTTGATATAAAGTTTGTTTTCATCCAACTTTATTCGAAAAAGTTATGAATTTTATTATACTGCAACATGGTTATCACCGCTGTATCATTCAACAAGCTAGTGGTGAAAAACGTCTTCACCACCGGTTCATATAGCGAGGCGGCAGTGATGAGGAGCATATCATCACTGCCAGTTGGTGGTGCAAACCGACTGTGATGATGAACTATCACCGCCGGTTGGTAAGACGAAGCGACGGTGATAGTTATCAACCAGGACGTTTTTACGAACCGGCGGTGATACTCCCATCACCAATGGTTCCTATTACAAACCGTTGGTGATAAGCATAAGCAATGGTTTTAATGATACCGGCGATAATAGAGGTATTGGTGATAGGTCAATCTATAGTAGTGCCACTCTAAGGTCTTGATAAGAGATATAAAACAAAGTTTTTGGAGGAACAACTTTAACATACTAGCAGATAATGCCCTAATAAGGGAAACCGAATTCATCAAATAGTAGATCTTAAAACAAATCTATAATAAGAACATCATCAAGTTAATATATAGCAGAGTGCATGAATCCCAAAAACTATGAAATATTAATTGCATCTGTTTATATGCTCCAAAGTTGTACACGATTCATGTACAACTACATGACAACTACTAACCAACTAGATGGCAACATATTTGACAACCAGGATTTTACTCACATATAATACTCATCCAACTCAGTGACATCTAAGAGATAACTTATTGGACAACTAGATATCTTCTAGCAATAAAATAACATATGCTATGACATCACAATTCTTGGCAAAGTAACTCTTCCTAAAGCGTGTAGTATAGTGGCAAATCTCACATTGACTCCTTGTTCTTAGTAGCAAAATCGAGATTTAATTGTTGCGCTTGGTAGTTTCTGATTTGGTCTTGTTATGTCCCTCGTAGGATTTGTTGGCAATGATGGTGTAGTGATTGCGGAATTGATACAGGATGTCATATTGAAATCATGCATCGCACAAGATGCAATCCTAGTGTAATCATACATGCCTCCACTATATTTCCATTATGTAAAGTGTACCAACTATTTTGGTTTTTTTGTGCTCATTTATTACCTTATTTCTCACCTACTATTGAACTTGACGATATCTAACTTATGAAAACAAAGCTGGTATGTGATTATATAGACTATTCTCATATTTAATTAACCTAGTATTTAATGTAATATTCTATAAAGTTGTAGTTGCATAATAAGGAATATTATGGCATACACCATCTTTGCACATCATAAGAACTATAACCCAACATCATAACGATATTACCATGGTCAATCAACACTATGGGTGTTGTCCCAAGGAGGTTGGCTAGGTGGTACCCAACTAAGGAGACTTATGTAAATCCTTTTATAGTTGAGATATGATTGTAACTACTAACTATGGGTGTTGTCCCAAGGAGGTTGGCTAGGTTGGCAAGGTTAGGGTTAGGGTTTGGGATTCGGGGTGTTACTTGAATCCGGCAGGCTTAGATGGATTCCTAGGAAAAGGCTACCCTAGTGGTGGTTGCAGGCACGGGGCTAGCAAGGGGTGAGGCGGTGGTGGCACCGCTAGCTGGGAAGTGAAGGAAGGCGGTTGGGTAGGGCAAGGGTGGGAGCGTGATGGAGATATCTCGACAACCTCCACCGGGTTACCATGGCGGCGGGGTCTTGACCAAAGATGAAGAAGACAACAAGGAGAAGGCACATGCAATGGATTTTAGGACCGAGTCGGGCCGTGGTGGAGGGTAGCGGATCTAGCAGCGAGGGAGCCGCTAGAGCCAAGCAGGGAGGCAAAGGCCGAAAGGCGGCGAAGGCGAGTGGCTCGTCAGGGTCGGGTTGGAGTTAGGGGCATGCACGTGGAGGGAGAACACAAGAAGATAGAGTGGAGAGAGATTTGATCTCAACCCTCTATTTTATATCTATATAAGCATAAAAAATGACTAATGGCTGCCCTTGAATCACTCAATTGTTATCTAGACAGATCCTTCAAAAAACTAATATTTAGCAATACTGTAGTACTCTACGTTACTGGCTGAAGGGTTTAGCGATAGTACTCAACATTACTGGTTTAATCTGCTCAGAAGTAAACTGATAGACACGGTAACCATATGGAGCAACTAAAATTTCCCTTCAAGACAAGTTGAATCACAACATTGCTGGGTCAACACAATTATCTTCCTTTACCTAGAGACTGTAGCGTCTGACCTGGGGCGCTCTGATCACGGTTTGGATGGCAAAGATAGATGATATGCAAACAACAGTGCCTTGCAGACTTCTCAATAGACCGATCAAATTTGGGATTATTATCAGATGATGAAAGCAGGTTGATAATAACTTGGAAAATAGTTCTTTCAGTAATCAAGGCATTAACGACAGCATATGCAGTGACTACACCAAAGTGGCCATGCCAAGGTCCAGAACAAATAACAGTTGCAAAATGCAAATGCTAGCTAGTTCTTGGACGCATTGCTCTCCAGCTCTTTCTTCAGCTGCAGCGAGAAGTCATCATTGACATCGTCATCATCCCAGTCATCCTCCCATTGCTGAAGTGCTTCATTGCCTTCTTCCTTGTCATCCCACTCTGTAATTCAGAAGTTAGTATCAGCAAGCATTGTTTTTGTCTGTAATAGTTTCATAAACAAGTTTGATATCTTGTTGAATTGAACAGGTCATTACATTACACAACCAAAAGAAACAATGGTATTACAAAGAGGAAACTAAAAAAAACAAGATTATCCAAATGAGACATGATGAACATATTAATTAGGAAACAACACCAGAACACTCAAATGCAACATCAATGTTGTGATTTGTGATGTCTTCTAAGCTTCTAATGCAAAGCAAGCATAAATGGATCTGGGACTTGATCTTTCAACTTGATCTAGCATATAGGCATGTATAGATTGTCTAAATAAAATGAGGGATTTTTAAGCACAAAAAATGGGCTGAATGCACCCATGGCAGTAATGTGTCGTGCATGTAAGAACCAATCCCTCTATGAACATTCATGGACTACACACACAAAACATGATGCAAATCAATCTAGAAAAATACTATCTCGATATAAGAACTGTTAGTTTGCGTCGATGTTGCCACAGAAACTCACTGTCGTAGTTTTTTTCCTGAAGGCTTCATTATTATTGGCGCTTGCTTGCGACTAGGGTGAGCAATTGATAAATGAATCTAGTAATTCATACAGATAGATAAACCACAATTCAAGTTCGAACTGACTCAACACGATAGCCCAAATGTCATCTATAGTGAAATATCTCAGGTTGTGGACAGAATTTCATAACATGGCACAACAGACAAATGTTTTTATACATTTTTCAGTGCAGAAAGAGCAAACCCACCTAAGATCATCAATTTTGGAGCAGCCAGTTAGCCACAAATGTTAGCTACTATACAGAAAGATAAGACTCCAGTCCACAAGATACACAAGACCTGAATGTCCAGCGTGTGTACTACCGAAGCACAATAACGGACAATAGTTTGGGCACAACCATATATCGCACAAGTGACAGTAACAGATAATAGTTTCACACCTCTATGTGACACAAAAACACCTGAGCTAATATGTCACGAACCCTAACCAGATCTCTGACAACGGCGCCACCTAGCAGATGACCAGGAAGAACCGGGGATTGGACGAGTAACCATACCTTGATCGATCTCAAACTCCTCGAACTCGTCGTCGTCCTCGAGCAGGTCCATCTTAGCTTCCTCCGTCACCTCGGGCTTCGCTGGTTCCGCCATCGGGACTCGCAACACTAATTGGATCAGATCAGATCAGATACGGTTACAAATAGTTAGGGTTTGGGTGCTCTGTTTCGCACAGAAGGAACGGAAGAGATGGGGTGGGCGTACCTGGTGGGTGCTCGCCGCCGGTGAAGGGCCCGAGCAAGAAGATGGAGATCTGGAAACCTGGCGAACGGCGGCGCTAGCGCCGGCGGTCGCGTACGCTGCTATAGAGACAGAACGCACGCGTAGAACACGGAAGAACCAGTATGCGTTGGGAACGGTAGAACATAAGGCGGGGCCAAGATAAAGGGCCGGGCTGGTACTGCCCGTGCTCTAGGTCACGTTTAGATTGCAAACATTTTAAACCCGATAAATAGTACTATTTTTGTTTTATTTGGCAAATATTGTCCGACCAACTAGGCTCAAAAGATTCATCTCGTGATTTTCAACTAAATTGTGTAATTAGTTATTTTTTTACCTATATTTACTACTTCATGCATAAGTCCAAAGATTGATGTGATGAACAGAGAGTGAAAAAATTCTAACTTTTAGGGTGCATCTAAACAAGGCTCTAGTAGGATCCGTAATTCAAACGTTTTACCAGAATCCCAGCACTGTTTCTAATTAAAAACGGCATGACTAGCGTCCGGATGTCCGAACGCACGCGCAGCCTGCCCCCACACGCTAATTTGCTCCGCCCCGCACGCGCACCCCGCCTCGGTCACTGTGTTCGCGCGTTCGGACGACTCGCCTCGCATGCACAGTCTACCCCGTCCGCCTCGATTCAACCCACCCTCACCGTCTGGCTATTCGCCCCGCCTCGCACGCGCACGTCGCCTCGTCGCGCCCCTACCACACCTTGCGCCATGTCCGCCAGCCCCCCGGCTCGCTATGCCCATTCCCTAGCGCCCGTGTCGTGCCATCATCACTCCACACGCTCTCTGACTCTTCGAACAATATTAAACACTTAAATACGACGTACGTATGAAACAGATAAAACATCTTTAACATACACTCGTAACATATGTAACATCTAAATAAAACACTTGTAACTTGCAATATGAAAACACTTGCTGCAACATAAGGCTGAAAACAGATAAAATATTTGGAACATACCGTTGCAACATATGTGTGAAACATATACAACATCTAGGTCAAAACACTTACAACATACGTCTAGAACAGTGAAACATCTTGAACAAACGTTTGCAACATGCCTCTAAAACACTTGCAATATATGCAACATCCCTGATCTACTTTTACAACATTCATATGAAACAACTGCAATATACCTTTGAAATATCTGAAATACTTGAAACATACATTTACAACGTAGGGGAGGAGAGATCTGGGCCGGTCGATTTCGGATGTCAAGGTGAAAGCCAAGGGCGCGCGGGCAACACTAGCATACAGCTGCGCTCGTGGGTGCCCTTGGCTCGGCCGAGGACGACCCGAGGCGCCCCGGCATGTGCGCCCAGCGGTCATCGGCAGTGCCAAGGCATTCCGGCGGCGTTGGGGGTTGGGAAGAGGACGGAGAGGCGCTCTGCTGTCAGCGAATGTGAGATAGAGAGCGATAGATGGGGAGAGCAGAGGCAGCGCACGCGCATAATGGGGTGGGCTGTGCAACATGCGGGTCGAATGCACGCGGGCCGAGCGCGCGACAGGAGGGAGCAAGTGTTGTAGGCGAGGTGCGCGCTATAGGCGGGAGCGAGCAGCGCGGACGGAAGTGGCAAGGCGAAGGGTGGCGCACGCCATCCGGACGAACAAACGTCCGCGTGGAAGCATTATCGAATATAAAAAGTAGAAAAAAGTTTAACTTAGAGCTCGTTTGACTTGGGTGGTACAAATGAAAGTTTAGATATAAGAGTCAAGATATATCTTATTTGTTTTGTCGGAGTGGAAGTTTAGTTGAAAAGGGCTCCGTTATGCGGCCAACTTCCACTAATGGCTTCGTAGGAAGGTGGTAATAGTTTTTCTTAACCATTTTTTTTGAAACGAAGAGGTGGTAATAGTTTGGTTAGTAAGAGCATCTCCAAGAGTTTTCTAAATCCCTTCTGGATCCTTGGTTTTTAGCAAGATGAGAAAAAATCCCTCTCCAACAACTCCTAATATTTTAGAACTTCGGAAAAGTCACCCTATTCCGCGTAAAGTTACGTACTTCCAAGTCGCGCGTATCTTCTCTCTCCCACGTGTGTTTGTCAGGCAATCTAAAGGTGGAAGACCGTGGAAAGAATAAAGAGTAGGAAATGGTTTTTTATGCAAATGTACCAGAGAGAAAGAATATATAAAAATGGTTAGAATAATTTAGAAATAGTATATGATTCCTGATGTAAAATTGTGTTCTATATTTTAGGAGTGGATTATTAAAAACATTTGAAGATGATCTTCTTTATTCCTTCTGATATTTTTAGGAGCTGTAAAACTTCATGTTTTTAGGAAGAAAATATTGGGTACTCTTAGAGATGCTTTAAAAGACAAGTATATCCTCGCTCTACATCATGACTTATCAAATAGTTCCTACTCAAAACAGGCAGATCAAACAGGGTATATATAGATTCTCTCAACTTCCTTTCTTATCAAATAGTTCTTACTCAAACCAGGCAGATGAAATAGGGTATATAGATTCTCTCTTAAACTTCCTTTCTTATTTTCCTCCACAAACAAACAGGACGTTGTGAATAAAAATCAGATTCCAACCTTAAATCCCTCCATCAATTTCCACCACTAATTTTCATGCCCCTCCTCAAATAGTTGCCATACAAAACATGTGGCAATTGGAAGAATGGAACGGTAGTTTAGAAATACTAACTCCATCCCAAAACAAATCCAATTCTGATGTTTTTTTTGTTAAAGTATCTAAAGTTTGACCAAATATATATGACACTAAATAGGTATGGTGTAAATTATATCTCATGACAAATCTTATATACTTATTTTCATATTACATATTAATATTTTTATATATAGTTGCTCACAGTCAAGATACTTTAACCAGGTATTATGCTAAAATTGTGCTCTTTTTAGGGATGGAGGTAGTACGTTGTTTGTTCCGTAAAAGTAGGAGCTATTGTGAGAAGAGAAATGAGTTTTATAAGCCCAACTCCCATCGATCACTTTCCAGGAAAAAGGTAGTAATGAAATAGGAATTGTACTTTTACAAAAGATGAATGATCGGCACCGTTGACCATGATATGTGATATAATTTTATATAAAAAACACGCATCAAACACAGAATATGAATTCCCACTAGAATTCTCTATATTTCCTCCCCAAACCAAACATGGAGTAAAAAAATTCCTATATCTTAATTCTCCTCCATCAGTTTTCATCACTCATTCCATGTCCCTTTCCAATACCTACCAAACACAATGTTACTACGCCCCCAACAAAATGTTAATTTACCCTGAACCTTAGGTTGATCTCTCAATCTTTTAGTTGATCTAATCTACCTCTTAATAAGATTTTTCCGACACAGCATCCTTCCACCCACAACTCTTACGTCCACGTTCGACCGACGGCTTCTAATCTAATCCAGTCCAAAAACAAGCAAATGGTTCTGTATTTGTGATCTCGTTGACTGGCCGTCACATCATCAGTTTTTGGTTATCGACCACCGATTAATGCTGATAGCTAGGATTGACTAGCCCCGTCACCAAACATAGTAGCTTTGAAGCCTAGCGCCAATGCCCTCATGCTCTAGCTCGGAGAGCAGTGATCCTGGCAACACATGTGCCTTTGCCAAGGTTGACTTTGCACGAGCCGCCTCGTGAACATCAATAAGAAAGCAACCGCTGCATATGTCCGTGTGGAATGAAAACAAAGTCAAGGTCGAAGTGAATGCCACCAAGAGCAAGTAGAAGCGACCACCATCATCCAAGGCCAACACCAACAAACACTGCAATAAGCGCTAGTACAAACAGAAAACCGCCACAATCCACCGCATGGCCTAGGTCAGCACCATAATGGTCTCGTTCGGCTATGCTGATAAGCCGACTGAAAAATATTATTGGCTGATTTATTGTGAGAGAAAAACACTATTTCGACTGAAAAAATAAGCTGAAAAATACGGATTATAAGTCGGATGAACAGGGCCAGTGAACGTCGGCGATACAAGAACCAACAACAGCACGCCATATCTAGAGCACAGGTTAACACCATGGCCGAAGCCATTATTGATGAGCAGTTTCAGCAGCAGTCTCTTGCACCTACCAATTATACCCAAATCCTCTTAGCCAATGCCTATTCTTCTACCCGGCAAGCTCATATACAAAATTGTTCGGCTGAGCTATACAGCTGCTGCAGGTTGCGGCTGAAAATGTCTCAGCAAGGAATTGTAGCGCAGCTGTAGCAGCCGTTGTTTAGCCGCAGCCGGCGGGGCCAACAGCGCCAACCGACAATAAGGGTGTTTGGATGTGTCCACATGTGTTGAAGTGGATCGGAGTGGAATGAAATAAGTTTCACTTCAATCCACTGCAACATATGTGGATTGAAATGAATACATACGCATCTAAATAAGGCCTTAGAGGGACATCGGCTCTGTTCACCCGGCTTATAATCCGTCTTTTTCAGTTTTTTTTTTTAGCCGGAACAGTATTTTTCTCTCACAACAAATCAGCCAACAGTGTTTTTCAGCCGGCTTATCAGCCCAGCCGAACGGGGCCGATAGTCCACACCAATGGAGCAACTCCTTATCAGCCACTCATCTCGCCCGCTGACTCGTGCTTAATCTTGTAGTTTGGCAATTTGTGTTTGATCTTATAGTTCATATAGAGACACAGCCGGGCTCTTTGGATTCGCATCCACTGTGACATAGCCTGGCTCTCGAATCATCCAACACAAGCATCAGTAGGCCCACCATCGTTTTTATGGTTGGTGGAATGTAATTGTTTTTATAAAGACTAATTTATAATAAAATAAAATGAGCATATTGCAAAGTTTTGGAAGGATAGCTCCCAAGAAAAACATGTCTACCTCCAAAGAAAATAAAATGAGCCAGCACAGGGACTCACACAAAGATGCTAAAAAACAAGGGTACAAAACGATATAAAAAATAAACATTTATTCTTTTACTCACCTTGTCGTGCCAGCGGAGACCATTACTACCAGCAACCTCGTCGGCTAGGGGTCCACCCACCACCGGAGAGGAGGATATCCATTGTCTTTGACATAGCACTCATCTAGAAGACGGGAGGCCCGCCAACCTCTCTCTCACCGCTGCCAAGGCTGCCGGAGGACGGAACGCAGGGGGCAGAACTAGAGCGCATTTGGGCGCTTTGAAAGGGGAGGGAGTTTAGAAAGACGCCACCTTGGCGTAGCCTATCTCGGAGGCCAGGTGCGGTGCGGGGGTTCGAATCCCCGCCTGCTGCTTCCCACCCTTGGGAGCAAGCCACTAGGCCAGAATTTTTTTTATTTTTAACACTTTTTAAAAACTATTTTTAATTTTAGCACCGAAAATATTTTTTTTATATCTAACACTTTTGGCCGCTCCCCACGCGAGGGAGTGGCATTTGTACTTTGCCGCTCCCCACGTGGAGGAGCGGCAATGGTGATGACGTGGCATTGGTCGACACGTGGACTGGGGCTGCCGCTCCCCCCTGGAGGAGCGGCAAGGCTGCCGCTCCTCCAGGGGGGAGCGGCAGCCCCAGTCCACGTGCCGACCCATGTGCCAGCGATGCCAGGTCAGCACAGTTGCCGCTCCTCAGATCAAGGAGCGGAAGGCGCATGACTTCTTATATTCTCTTCTCCTCTTGAGGTGTTGTCATTCGTCGTTTCGGCGCCGCCCCCCTCTCCCCCCCTCACGGCCATCACACGGTCGTAGTTCAAATGTCGGGCGGAAGTTCGTCGAGCAGAGGTAGAGGAAAGAGAGTGAGGAAGGGACAGCCGATTGTGTGGGAGGGTTCTCTGGGTCCTGATTCTTTTGAGGAACCTATAGAACAATTTCCTTTGGAGAGCAAGAGTGACTTCACCCACGAAAGACCTCTTAGATCATACGACAACCGCACGGAAGATTGGCCAAAATGTCGCCACGGTGAGGATTGCGTCGTGCAGATGTACAACGACTGTGACGGGGGAGGCCGTCGTTTCTTCAGATGCCCGCGAGGATTTGTATTTCCTTTTAACTCTCATTTTTCTGATTTGCATTTGGTTTGTAGAAGTACTTATTGGTAGATGTATTTTCAGGATTCAAGCTGCCCAGAAAACTGTGGGTTCACTCGATGGGTCGATCCTCCTCTTATCTATCCCATCAACAATACATCACATATCTACAGGGACGCATCTTTGATCTAGAGTATGGCCCTGGAAGTGGTAATAGGGACATATCGGAGGACGACAGCATCAACGATGCAGAGGAGCCAGTATGCAACAATCCATACTGTCAGTGCCCGTACCATAAGAAGCACGGGCCTCCTTCTCCGCCGCCACCGCCACTGCCGCCGTCAATAGGAGGTTACTATGGGGAAGGCGCAACTCAGTTGAATATGTGGTACCATTATTAGGCATGTTAGGTTTAGTTTGCAACATGTCATTGTTTAGTTCGTTAATATCAGTGTTTTAGTTTGAACTATGTTTATGTTGGAGCAAGTGGTAGTGCAACTGTTGAACCTTGTAATAAGTGTGTGCCATGTGCCTACTGTTTTCCTCGATCGTGTAAGTATTGTATTTCCAACATGTGACTTTCCAACATGACCTAGTATTATAAACAAGTACATGTGGTCGAGGTTACCGATCAAAGCACATTATAAGTTACACATTATAAGTTCACTAGAACACATAAAACATCATATTACAAGCTCAAATCCATTAGTTTCAAATACATGTAGTTGCAAATTATTTCGACACACTGCTAGGACACATAAGTTCAACAAATGACTTGGATACATAAATGGCGACATAGAGTGCAACAAACGGTCTCCAACTTCATCTTGCAATGAAAATGACCAAGTCTACATGCACTCTATGTCCCAAGAGTGTAAGACTCCCTCGGCCGCCTCCGTCTCTTCGGATCGGTAGGCACCATGTTGGGGGTGTAGCCAACGTCCGTGTGGTCTCGATGACGGTGCTGCCGTCCTTGCCCCTGCGCGTGGCTGGTTCCCTGTACATAGGTCGGCCCCTGCTAAGATAAAAGATAAATCGGTGTTAGATTGTGGTATTCTTACGTAACATGGGTTAGGCAAATAAGAAAATTTGCTTATTTAGTTTTACCTGTTCGTCTCCTTGGGTTCCAAACGGGGCATCAAAGAGCTGTGACATACCAATCTCCTGGTGCTGTGAAGGATCTACCAGGGTGTGCTGGGACGGGACGTGCTGGTACGGGGTGTGCTGGTACGGGCTGGGCTAGCACGGGACGTGCTGGTACGGGGTGTGCTGGTACGGGCTAGGCTAGTACGGGCTATGCTGGTAGGGGCTTTGCTGGAAAGGTACGTTCTGAAAGTTGCCCTGCTGGAAAGGACCGAGGTGGATAGAGCCCTACTGGTATGGGACTGGCTGGGAAAAGCCCTGCTGCATAGGACCCTGCTGGAAGAAGCCCTGCTGGAAAGGACCGAGGTGGGAAGGGCCCTGCTGCGTAGGGTGGCTGTGCTGGGGTATGCCGAAGCCCGGTGCCTCGTCCTCGTCGGACGAGTCTAAGTCGTCGTCCTCGTAGTCCTCCTCCTCAACTAGGGCCTTGTCGGGGCGGTGTGGTGGTGTACGTGCACCGGAGGTAGACCCCGTGACGGGGTCCAAAGAGCCTGCAGGAGTCCTCAGAGAAGCCGAAGCTGTGCTCTGGGAACGCGGAGGGTTTGCTGGCGGCTCCCACGGAGTGTCCATGCAGCTCAACTTCTGGGCTAGCTTCCTCAAACTCCTGCTCATTTTCTGCAAACACATGTGTGGACTCATATTATTTGGGACAACCTTAGGAACCTATAGAACATTATAGGATATTTTGAACGTGTTGCTTACGTGCACAAATGTCTCAAGCGCGCCTCGCCCTTTGTTTCTGCAATCGTGTAGTTGAAACGCTGCTTCGTTGGACATCATTGACAATTGTCTGGCCTGCATACATAAACGAGATTTCACCTTGACGTTATAATTTACTAAAACTGGAATACACCTCACCCAAAGTGCACGGATCTAGGATCTTACCACGTATCTCTGAAGGGGGCTCTCTGTGGCTGCGTCTCGCGCATAGTCGCCTCTTCGTATTCGTCGGCGACGATGTCGTCCTCGGAGTCCGCAGGAAGTTCTCTCCCCTTGTACGGCTGCCTCACGTGCACACGGGTCGACCTGTGAAGCCACCGTAGGTACTCGTTGAAGGCATGTTGGTCATGTGGAGGGCCATCCTGTAGCGGCTGCTTCTCCCTTCTCTCCCATTTCTCGATGTATTTTGCGTGTATCTCACGCCAGTCCTTCTGCTTCATCCTAAGCCTGCGGTCCACACTGCAACAAGTATAGAGGGTGTTAGTGCACATAAATGCAATGACGTACGTATGCCAAATTAGTTGATGCAAGAATATGATTTTCCTAACCAACCTGTGCAGCTCCTTGCTCGTGGAGTAAAGAGGTGGTGGCACGCCCGTACGTTTGCCAAACTGCCTGCAAACCCTGATGGGATAGTGCATCTCAACCACGTGAAAGAAAATGAGCGGGACGTCGGACCGAAACTCATCGTTCTCTTGCCAACACTTCGGAGTCAAGTGGGCCCGTAGCCGGGGATCGTCGTACGGTTGCCAATACACTTAGCAAATGGCAATTCAGTTAGTCTTTAATATTGACAAGATAATCTATTACCATACACATGAAAGACTCCAACGTACCTGCATGTGTGTTAGCACGTCAAGCAAGTCGGTGTACTCCCTGTACTTGCGTTCTGCATTCCCTGTGACCTGCTCTGCCCCGCTCCAAACCCACAAGGTTGTTTATACTAACAATGTTAAATAAATTAGTCTAACTAACAATTATAATACATAAAAAATGAAATTACCGCTCGCGGGGGTGCTGTCGGCTGCTTGGGGGGGCTGCTGCCTCTGGCCGCGCGGGGAGGAGGCGCTGCTGCCTCCTGCGCTGCTCGCCTGCTCGCGCGGGGGGGGGGGGGGGGGGCGGCGCGGCTGCTGTCGCTGCTCGGGGGCGGGCGCTGCTGCTGCCGCTGCACGCGGGGGGGCCGGGCGCTGCTGCTGCCACTGCTCGCGCGGGGGGGGGGGGGGGGGGGTGGGCGCTGCTGCTACCGCTGCGGGGCGCTGCTGCTCGCTGGCTCGCTGGCGCGGGGGCGGGGACGGGCGGCCGCGGCTTGCGGCTGCTGCTCGCTGGCGCGGGGGCAGAGACGGGTGGCCGAGGCTTGCGAATGGTTTTTTTGTGTCGTTTGCAGCCGAAAGAAAACGGCCGCCCCCCGCTGCCGCTCTTTGATCTGGGGAGTGGCAGCCTTGCCGCTCCCCAGATCAAGGAGCGGCAGCGGGGGGCGGCCGTTTTCTTTCGAGTGGAAACGACAAAAAAACCATTCGGGAGCGCCAGCGGGGGGCTTGCCGCTCCTCCAGGGGGGAGCGGCAGCCCCAGTCCACGTGTCGACCAATGCCACGTCACCACCATTGCCGCTCCTCCACGTGGGGAGCGGCAAAGTACAAATGCCGCTCCCTCGCGTGGGAAGCGGTCAAAAGTGTTAGATATAAAAAAAATATTTTCGGTGCTAAAATTAAAAATAGTTTTTAAAAAGTGTTAAAAATATAAAAAAAATTCCTAGGCCACAGGCCCGTCCGCAAAAGGGTGGGAGTTTAGGGAGTCATGTCTTGTCTTAGAGTGATGTTTTGACAAAATGTACTTTAATCAGGTATCCTATAACCTATCCATATATAATGATCGAATAATAATAAAACCTACTTTCTCCGTCCTAAAATATCTGTCGCTTTCGCTTTCTGAGAAACAACTTTGACAAAATATATATTAAAAAATATTAATATTTATGATACATAATTAGTATCATAGAAAAGATCTTTGAATCTAGTTTTTTAATAAATTTATTGGAAGATATAAATGTTGGATGTATCAGGTGGAAACCGGATCACCTGTGCAAACTTGGAAACTTTGAATCAAGACCATAGGATGTTGATCCAAGGGGCGCAGGAGAATTGGATAATTTTGCGCTTAATCGTCCACTTCTAATCACACATTTGCAAATCTCCCCTCCCACTCTCCCGTGTGCTCCCTTGGATCAACATCGTGTGACCCATTAAAAGTTTCCAAGTTTGCACAGGTGATCCGGTTTCCACCTGATACGTTGCCATAAATATTGCACGTATTTTTTACAAATCGAGTCAAACTTGTGGTACGAAAACCGAAAACAACTAATAATTTGAGACAGAGGTAGTAATGCATACATAATGATTGATTATTGATAAATTAAGACTCAACAGCATGTTTGATTTCTTTTAGACCATGGTAGTTGGGTTAGACTTGTAGTTTCCCCGAGTGCAACACACGGACATATTTACCAACCCATAGATAGACATATTTGTTAGTTTTACTTGAAATCCAAACAATTCCAAATTCAAAATGATACAGAGCCAGCCCTGTTCGCTTTGCTGAAAAGGCAAACTGAGTTCAAGCGAACAGGGCTGAGCAAACTCTTTGCACACCCACTTCGGCTCAATAGGGAAAGGAACAAAACTACCAGAATTCAGCCAAATCTGATCGAAGTTGCACAACGATGCTACATGTTCCAAAGAATCTCAAATTTGGAACATTGTAACAACACACCATGGAACCAAACAGCTCTGGGTACATGCATCCAGGTTTACATGCAACCAATTGAACATAGACGCATACGGCATACCCGTACTATATCTATAGGTTTTACTACGGGTACAATGATAAAACCAGAGTCTTGTAAAAAAAATGATAAAACTTGAGTTCCAGGAGCCAATAACACGAGCACAGACAAGTTCAGTCTACACCGGTATGCTACGCATCATAAGTCTCTCTTTAGCAATATAATGTAATTATTAAATGCTCCGTGTAAATAAGAGGAGACCTCCCAAATGTGGGGGAGCACTGGCAACAACATAATCACTCGGACCATTGTGATGGCACGGCATGTTCTCAAGTTCCTTTCTTCTCCCTGGAGCTGCTCACTGCTTCAAGGGCTCCCAAGTTCAATCGGACCTCACCTGACAGCAAGAACATACTAAATAAGCATGAAAGTTAATATAGCAACATAATAAGTGATTGTTTTGGAAGCTTGCAATTACAGGAGACCGAGAACGGGATGTGCTTCTGCTCCTAGGGCTCCTGCTCGCAGATCTTGCATGAGAAGGCTGCAAAAGAGTTAAATCAATTGCATTGAACAAGACAATTATGACAAACTCGGTTATAATGAGCTTGGGATACTTACAGAAGAAACTGGGGATCGAGATCTCGATAGCGATCTGCAGAAGGTACCAGAAACAAATTCCATTACTTAATGATGCGTTAGTAGCACTCTAATCTGTGATATAAAATTGCAATCAAAACTAAACTGGCAACTTGAGATGTGCATAAAGAGGCAACGTTCCACAACATATGAATGAACTGAAACAGGAGGGAAGCTGCAATGTAAGTACACATTTTGGTGTTTATGCTTAATACTCCCAGAAAAATAATATAGTTTTGAGCCTATCAGGTAC
Organism: Saccharum spontaneum; assembly: GCA_022457205.1. Classification (NCBI taxonomy): domain Eukaryota; kingdom Viridiplantae; phylum Streptophyta; class Magnoliopsida; order Poales; family Poaceae; genus Saccharum; species Saccharum spontaneum. The sequence continues at coordinate 22,350,685 of CM039590.1, read as the reverse complement.
TTAGGTCATAACTGGAATGCAAATAATAAGCAAACAAAGCAAGGTGTATATTGAATTTTGTTGTTAATGCCAACTTCTTTGGCTAGTGCGAACCTTGACAAGGAAATGGCTACAGAGAGCCATAATGCAAAAGGCACCATATGAATTTTTACTAAGATGGCAGCATTAGTTAAACAAAAACGCAAACTTACAAATTAAGGTTCATTTATATGGAGTCATTGAACTTAATAGTAGACATTTGTTCTAATAACACCACAGGATTCACTTCACATTTTCTTACTGTCAGTCCTATCTTGCTCCTAGGACTGGTCGTAGCCCACTTGTCATACATGCATCACAATCCAGCTCTACTATCCAAAGTCCCAAACCATCCACTCCGATTCTCAAAACATCCAATATTATATCAATGCAGTCCCCAGATCGCCGCATGGCCAAATCTAGGAAAAACAAAAGCAAACCTTGAACAGTGGAGGTTAGCCAGCAAGCTCTATATGTTTAATCATTGAACCACAGCAAATTGAAGTCATACTAATTTCAAGAGAAATCAGTACATCACAAAAATTTATGCTAATTTAAAGAGAAATCGGTACACCAAAAAAACATATCACAGGTGATTTCAGGAGGTGTTCTGGCACCAAACTTTGTTTCTTCCTCTTGCTTTAACAAAAAGCAGAAACATATTTTCTTTTGAAATATGTTATTATTATTAAAATCTGAGGTGAGTATATGTGAATTTTATCTGTAGTCTTTTTCTACTTTTAAAATATAAAGCAGGAAAAATTTGTTGTTAAACTCAGAAAAAAAGAGCTCTGGGTTAATGATGTATGAAGTTGATAAATAAGGAGAGGGCTGAAGCTTTTCCATGAGGAAAAGGAAACAAAGAGGTTCTGCCATGCTATGGAGATGACTGGTATGGCAGGAAAAGGTGACAAAAGTTTTGTTTTGAAAGAAGGTAAAATTCTGGTAACACCTCTTTCTATACCCTCTCAATTTGACATGCTTCTGAAGGATCCAATACTCCCTACTACAACATTGAAAGATTTATCTAGAAGTTTGTGATAGAGCCAAACCTTCAGCATGTTCTATAAGGTGTAAAGAACATGCTTAAAAATTCAGAGCTACATTTGCAGAAGTATGTACAATGCAATCTCTCAGCTCGGGCATTTTGTTTGTTCGACAAGAGTATATCAGATAGTAGGAAATAATTAAGTTAATGTGGCACTCTCCTATCAGTTGTTACATCCGCCCTGGCCCTGCTTTAAGCTAGTCTACAAAATGATGACATGTAAGTCAGGTTTCAATATTTTTTTAGCATACGTTAAAGATGATTCAGGACAAGATCTGATTGGTTTCACCATTTATTTGACAATCTGTTTTCTTCAAACAATATTAGCACTTTCAGTTTCGCAAATGTACATTTCTTGTTGACATAGATTCACGTACCTTTCATCCACAGGTGAGGGTGACTGAGAAAGAGATCTAAGTAACAACAAATAATAATTAGTGCTGCCATAAGACTTGGATATCAAATTTGTCAGCATGTATGCATAGTTACATACTTTGGACTCCTGCTCCTGCTGTAACTGGGGCTTCTTGAGTACGAGCGGCTACGGCTTCTGCTTCGTGATCTAGCATCATACTCCCTCACCTATAATAGAACAAGAATCAACATAATTCATAATCAAATAGACATGATCCAAGGCATTGTAACAATTTCCAAAACTAAACTGGGGCAAACATGAGAATACATACCCTGATATACGCCCTTGAAAATGCATTCCTGAACTGTGAGTCATCAAGCTTCCTAATCTACACGATGGCAAGAGGAAATGCATGAATAAAATCATGACACATGAAACAGGAAAGAACAGACATTTAATTAGAGCACTCTCTTCAACAGTAAAACAGACCCTCTGAAACAGTAATAGATGAGAGAAAATGGTTTTAAATTCACATTAGAAGAAAAGAAATGAGTAAACGACATGCTAAACCCACCGCGTATTTCATATCGTCATAATTTGTATAATCCACAATTCCAATAGTTTCTGCAGCACAAGAAAGGAGGAGGAGCAGATACCATCAATATGTAGAAATTCAGGATAAAGCCTGAATATTTCATACTTCAAAGGGGCAGTGAAGCAAATAAGTTAGGAAACATAATTACAAAATCAGGTATTACGTTTACAACCATATGCTGCAATGAGATAGCAGAAAATGTGTTCAGGAGTGCTCAAATAACTAACCTCCGGCTTCACGGTATACATCAGAGAAACAAACATCGCCGGCGCGCCGCATGTGGTCCTGAAATGTAGTAAATGAGTTCTTTCCAGCACAAGTCCTGGAAGAAGTGAATTATAAAGAAATTACCTTCAGATCTTGCCACGATGCCGATGAAGGTAAACCAGTGACCATAACTGCACGATTCAGGAAATGAAACTTGAAAGTCTGTGTAAGGAGCTAGGAAACTTTCTCATATGACAAAAGTACCAACCACGGAAATCAGAGCGCCTAGAAACACCTCCATGGCGTGCACTGCTATAGCTGCTTGAACGATCATAAGAATAAGACTGACCTCTGCCACCATGAGCTAATTCAACCTGAGTAGAAAATGCATTTTCAGCAAATGCAAGAAAACCCAAACCAGTCCTCTCTTCTGGGAGAATCATTAAATAAAAGCTTGTTATACATACCCGCAACCTGTAGCCATCAAAGTTATACCCATCACGGCCATAAATTGCATCATCAGCATCACGTGGATCCTCAAACTATAAAAGCATTTTTTTTTGTTAGCACCAAATGTTTGGTGACATCAAAACAAATTATATCAGTCAGTTTGATTTGAATGGTTAAAGCATGATCTAAAATAGGTTTTAAAACTGAACAGAGTAATAGAGCAGTTGTACGTATTTAAAAGCAGGCCCCATAAAAGAATACATTCTTACAGAATCAGACCATAGCAAAATATGCTCACCTCAACGAAAGCGTATCCAGGGGGTCTTGGAGGTATTTTCAAGTCGATATCCAAAATACGACCATACTGCACAATCATACATTGAAGGGGAAAAAAAAAGTCGCATTGTCATAACGGTTCAATAAAAGCATAGGTGATGCAGAGACAAAATAAAAGGTATCGGGCGTCATTGCAAAACAGATAATATTGTTCACTTCAGACAGAGAACTACATATATGACATTTCTTTAGTTGACACAACTCAATAAAAAACACGTATTGAACTCAAACAAAATTCCAACCAAATTTCAGATAATATACTACTCCCTCTGATGGTCCATTTGGACTTTGGCACAAGATTAATGTAAGGAGTACAATGACCCTGTTGCCATACAGTTAAGGTAGATAACAAGTGTACTGCATTGATTAGGCGCCTTTAAGCAGGTGTAGACATGGAAGAATGAGAGTAAAAGATGTCACGAGGTTGTGATGGACTTATATTTGGTGATCTAAGAGAATACTAGATGGACTTATATTTTGGAATCGGAAGAAGTAGTTAATGTCATAAATAAAAAATGTAAACATTCAGCTCCATACTACATTCTCACATTAATAGGATACTGAAATTGCTGTCTTGCTGAGACAGAAAATGTTATTGACTGGGCAGGAATTAGCATATGCGCTGACCAATCTAACAAACAACAACAACAACAACAACATAGCCTTTTGTCCCAAGCAAGTTGGGGTAGGCTAGAGATGAAACCCAAAAGAGACGATAAACAGGGAGACACGTAAAGGGACATAAATGGCACAAGACAGAAAGAGGTCACGGTTCAGGCACGTTGATTGCCAGTCTCCAAGCGCTCCTGTCCAAAGCTAAATCCTTAGAGATATTCCACTCCTTAAGGTATACATCTAACACTTGCTTGCAAAATGAAAAGTCAGACAAAGGTATACATGTAAAACAATTGCAACCCACCTTGTAGAAGAGATCCTCAACCTCCCTCTCACGGATGTCCCCAGGGAGATTGCCTACATAGATGGTACGGCTGTTGCGTCTGCTCATTGTTTTCTGCAGTCCAACACGGATAAGTACATCATTGTCTCATAAATGGGAAAAATGTTGGGGCAAAGCACGACACAATTTTAGCATGCAAAAGATAGTAGGTTCACCAAAGAATATAGTTCTCCAAGAATGTGTCATTTACCAAAAACCCTACACCAATTTTCTAAGGAGACAGTCATACCATGGTAATAGCAAGAGCCAGAATTTTATTTAAAATATCCTCAACAGGAAGAACATGATGGGCCATGACTATACGCTAAGCATTATTAAAAAAAATGAAGTAGCAGCGTCCTTGACACCTTGACCAAGAAAGAAATTATGCTTCATCATCGGAAATTTTAACAAAGAGCATAACATATTCTCTATCTTCCTTTTTATTTATTTATTTATACTATTATTTCAAAAGGCACTGTACAATTCTGCAACGTATGTCACCCACTGATATGCAGGTAATCAAACTACACGGGTATTTCAAACCTAACAACTTGTACCGTGTTCAATCATGCATCAAGGCTTCTACGGTTTTAAGTATCATTGCAGCTCCAACCTTACAACACACTGACATGGGGGGCACCGTGACGAACTTCAACAAAGAGAGCCCCGGAGGAGGTTCGGTTCAGCAATTTAGGCAGAATGGCAGCTGGAAAAGATGAACAAAAACCTAATCGAACCATGCAAGGGTGGATTGCTAGGGGTGGGTCTACTCAACTACTCGTCAAACAAAACCGCAACGAACTGAACGGCTACATCAAGAGAGATTTTGACTAGAGATCCCTCGCAAATCAAAGGAAAGGAAAGGACGACCGGACGAGACGACGAGAGGAACGGGCGGCGATTACCATCGATACAAAATCGGAGCAAACAGGGGAAAAAAAGCCAGTGTGGGGATTAGTCTGGCGCACCTCCTGGAGCGAGGGGAGAGAGGGAGAGGGTCCTCGACCTCGAGAAGGTTCGGGGTTCGGGAGGCGACGCCGCGTGGTGGGATACTCGAACCTGCGACAGGAGCCCGTGGTCCTGGTTATAGATGTCGAACGGGCCGTGCCGTGCTGGCCCGGCCTAACAACGTGCCGTGCCATGTCGGCCCGCGTCGTGCCGTCACGGGCCGCCGTGCTTGTGGCGTGCTCGTGCCTGGCCTCCGGCCCAAGGCACGGCCCGTGGGCCGTCGGGCCGGCCCGAGAGCACGTCGTGCCCTGTGTGCCGCGGGCGGCCCGAGAGCAGCGCGCGAAGAAGGAAAGAGCGGCGCGACGGATGGGGAGGGGAAGGGAAGAGCAGCGCCGTCTGGGAGAGTGGGAGTGGGAGGAAGTTAGGGTTTGGAGTGATGAAGATATTATATATATGTATGGATTGCAGTGGGTTGTGCAAAATATTCACATGGTTATTAATTTAACGGGCCGCCTCTTGGACCGGGCCGTGCCCGTGCCGTGCCACGTGCCTGGGTGGCGGCCCAGACACGGCCTAGTCCCTCGAGCCGGGCCGGCCCGGGCCCGGTGGCCACCGGGCTGTGCCGTGCTCGGGCCGGGCCAAAACGCCGGGCCGTGGGCCGGGCCACCGGGCCTCGGGCTGCATGGCCAAGTATAGTCCTGGTGATATAGCTCTGGCGAATGTGGCGGCGGGGCGCTTCGAGATTCGTGCGGAGTGCGATGAACCGCGACGTTGCGGGCGTGTTGGGGCCTCGTGGGCCGCCGTGGGTTTCAGCGATTTCATCTGATGGACCGTTTTTGTTTAGGCCTAGTTTAGATACCCAAATTCACTCCCAAATTTCACTATGCAAAAAGAAGATTCCCCGTCACATTAAAATGTCGGTACATATATGGAATACTAAATGTAGATGAAATCAAAAACTAATTGCACAGTTTTGTTGTACTTTGCGAGACGAATATTTTAAGCCTAATTAATCAATATTTGGACAATTATTATCAAATAAAAACAAAATTGCTACAGTGTGACGGGACATTTACTATGCAAAGTTTGGATCCTAAATTTGGGATCTAAACAAGGCCTTAGCCTTTGCAAAAACAAAAGAAATAACAGCTATCTGACGCCCGTTTGGTAATTGGGCCTTGTTTAGTTCCCCTCAAAATTCCAAGTTTTTTTCACTCTCTCTCCATCACATCAATTTTTAACTGTTTGTATGGAGTATTAAATGTAGATAAAAAAATAACTAATTACACAGTTTAGTTGGAAATCACGAGATGAATCTTTTGAGCCTAGTTGGTCCACGATTGGACAATATTTGTCAAATAAGACGAAAGTGGTACTATTCATCAGGTTGAAAAAACTTTCAATCTAAACAAGGCCTTGGTAGGGAATTTTGGACGGCTTATGAAACTGTTTTCTAGCTTCACCCACCAAACCGGTGATTTCTAAACAATTTCACCGTATAATCAATGAAATCGCGTTCTCACATGGAATGTATGCGGGAAGAACCTAAAAATAGTGGTTTCTCCGCCGCTTTGATGGGCCTAGCACCACCACCGGCGGATTTGACCCCGGGTCGGTGAGGGGTGGACGGGGCCGTACGGGCGCTGAGGCACTGCCACATCAGGCACGCAGCCCCTAGCTCCATGGGACGCTGGTGGCAGAGGGGGTGGGGGCAGGGTGATGTGGGGCTCTGGAGCGAGGCGACACGGAGCCGGGGTGGGTCACTACTGTGCGAAGAGGACAGGGTTGAAACATGTCCGAGCGTGAGCGCCGATCATCAGAGCAAGGACGGGGCGAAGGAGAGGAGGTAAGAGAGATGGAGACGATGGAGCATTCAAATAAGAAAGAGAGAAGGAAGGAAAGAGAGGTCGACACGAAAAAGAAAGAGAGAAGGAAAAGAAAGAAAAACAAGAGGAAAAGTAAGAAAGAAAAAATATTATGATTATTTTATTTGTTTTGTTCACGAGGAGAAGCTGTTTTGTCGAACAATTCTCCAAAGTAGTTTCAGTTTCACCGGTAAAGTTGCTTTTTGAGCCAAAACTAATAAAAATTATTTCATTAGTGAAACTGAGTTGTAGTAAATAGGCATAACTACCGGTGACGAACCTAGCAATACTCCATTCCCAAAATAATTGCACATCTCACTCTTCGAAAGTTTTGCTTGATTCATAGAAAATCTATATCTATAATGTAATCTATTTTTTATCTTATCCTATTTATTTATATTATTTATATACTCCAATTTTTCCTTCTTTTTTAATATTTGATTTGAATAGCTGATAGCCTGATACATTATTATTATATTTCTAATTGAGAAAAAAAATTCAGACATTCCTTCCCCGCCGAGACAAAATGAGATCACCGTGCTCACTTCCCAACCCCGATGCGTCCCCGCCTCCGGCGCCGATGACACCGCGCGCCCCGCAGCTGCGGCACCACCCGCCGCACCTCCTCCTCGCCGAGGCCGTCGCCTCCTGGCATCCCTTCCACAAGAAGCCCTGTCTCTCAGACCGCTCCACCGCTCCCCACTCCTCGGCCCACCTCCCTGATGCGGAGACTCCGACGCCTGCCCCCTCGGGGGGCGGTAGCGGCGGATCCTTCCTGTGGCTCGGGCTCCGCAAGCGCCGCCGCCGCGGTGCGGGCTCGCGGTCCGTGTCCGGCCGCAGCAGCGACCGCCGGAGATCCGGCACGTGTTCCGATTTCCATTTCACGTGCGGCGCCACTGACTCCAGCGGGGAGATGTGGGCGTCCGATGTCGGGGAGGTGCGGATGAGGGATGTGCCGATAGCGACGGAGTTCGGCCCGACTCCCGTTGGTGGGGTTGGTGCCGCGAGCGGTGGGGTAGGCGCGGCAGCGGAGGCAACGATCGCCGATTCTGGGTACGGGAGCGAACCTGGGTACCGTGGCGACGTGGAGCTGGGATACGGTGATGAGATCGACGAAGAGGAAGAGGAGGAGGATGGGAGGCAGCAGCTGTTCTGGGGCAGGGTTATTGGAGGTGATGAGCGTCCTTGAATTCAATTCTTTGGATAGTCACTGGTTTTAGCTTTTAGTATTCTCGACTCTCAATATAGATCTGAGCTATTGGCAGCATTACTGTGTGCACTTCTTTGATTTAGTATATGTTTGTTGGAACAACTTAGTTTGTTAACTTTGTAGATTGAGATTGTGGTGTTGATGTATTTCTTATTCGGGATCAAATGATTATAGGGCATTGAGCTCCTCCGTTCTTGGTTCTCATAATGTGTCGTAAGTCTTGTTTGTTGCTGTTGATGTTTGACCATAAATATTTGCAGTGGATTAGTTTAGTCAAAATAGTTTTTAGGGGAAATGCATTTGTTTATCCATATACAATATGCTTGTAGTGGTATGGCTAACAAAATGATTCTGCCCGATTAATATTCCTTTTTAGTTTCTACTCATTCCGAGCACAAATATTAGTTACCTTTCATAACAAGATCACAAATATTTGTTGTTCATGACATTGATGTGGCCTACAAGATGGAACTTTAACTATAAGTATCTATAAAAATGTTGTTTCGAAAAATCCCAGAATGATAAGCGTATTTTGACCAGGGAAAAGTCATACATAATAGATTTTGACCCTTAATTTCTCTTACAATATGCTGTCATTTGTTGAAGAATCAATATTATCTCAGAGGCACTTTTTGAAATATATTAATGCAAGTTTTATGTCCTAAACTTGTATATAACGCGGCCAATTGTTGATCAAAGTATGTAAAATTTGACTCTTCCCTGTACAAAATACGCTTATCATTCTGAAACGTAGTGAGTATATATTATGGGAATATTTTTCAAGTAGTAATAGCAATGTTATTTTATCAGTCTATATGATTTCTAGCTATGGATGGTCAAAGCTAAAAACGTTTGACTTGGGACAAACCTAAAAATGACTTATATTTACGATGGAGGAAGTATAATGTTACCTGGGATGATTTGGTCTGCTGAGGGGCATGGTTTCTATATGCATGCATGTGAATACATGTATAGTATCGCTAGACTTGTTTTGTATACCAGCTATTTCGATTTTTAGATAACATCTGTGAGCTTCAGATTGTACTGATGTAAACAAATCACAATGAATTTCCAAACATGATTTCTTGTTTAGTCCGGCTTGCACATTATATGTCCTTAACATGCACATTTTTGTCCCTTCCATCAAAATACCTGAGATTGATCCTGTGGTACTGCAGTTGTAATCAGGTCAAAGCTGACCCTGTTTGGAACTGGTAGCACGGACACTCCTCATGGCTTTATGCAATCTTACCAAATATTCCGTTTGCAATATGTTTAATTTTAATATTCCGTTTGCAATATGTTTAATTTTAATATGGCTTTCTTATCTTGGGTGTCTTTTTGTTGATACCATTTTCCAATGTTTCCATTTGTTTCAAGGTTTAGCTTTGGTATGGATGGAATCTCATTTACGTTTTAATTTTTGACATATCTCATCTACTATTTTTTTTTCAAGTAACATTTGGCGAGCAGCTCGGGTCCAGTCGAAGTAGCACTTAATATATCTATGTAGTGTTAGCCCATCGAAGGAGGCCCAGCCCTAGCTTAGCTTGTCCAGGCAAAGGCTTGTGTCACTCTTGGTGCTTCGATTTGTCTTCACCATTGTAGGCGCTTCTTTTTCATGTTGTGGGCAGCAGTGCCCTTGCTCCCAGACCCCACCCATTGAGATACCGCTAGGCGAGGCACCATGCGGCCCTACAGGCAGAACCGCAGCGACAAGGCCCCAAGCAGGCCTCTGGCTTTCAGCTGCAGCCTTCAGGGCACATGCACCGGTATTGACATGTTGTCACGGGACAAGGGCTCAGGGCTCCAGCGGATCCTTTTATTATTTGCAGCAAGATTCCGCTGCTCCCTTCCAAGTTATTCTGTTGTTTCATTCTTGGAATTAGGAGCTCTGGAATTTGCTCGGCTTGGGAGCTGCAACTTCTCTCCCTGTGCGGTGTTAATTAAAATAACAGAATTGGCTAATCCATCAGTTAGGTGTTTGGGAATTTTTCTCGAGTCTTCAGTTTTCTTAGCAATTTTTGTTCAAATATGTTCTGGAATGGAATAAATTCTGGGAAAGTTGATGAGAAAGCAATTTCATGCATCGAGCAACTGGGGTTGCATCAAATTGTTTTTGGTATTTTCCTACCCACAAAGGTGTTCTAATAAATGTTGTTTGATCATTTTAGATTAATATTATTGGTTTTGTTCCTTGTTACATCTATTATACCATTTAGTTTAATGCTACTAAGATTTTTGGCCTTTCATTATTTAGCCTCCCCTTTACTCTGTTTCTGATCTGTTGTTCGCTAGCTTGGCTAGTTCTTGATTGCCTAGTGAATGATAATGCCATATTTTGTATACATGTGAAGCCATAACAATCAAATTTGACCTCCCTTTGAGGGAATATATTTAATTTTCCATGTGTTCCTAGTTTATTTTGAGGAAACAAGTAAGAAACAACTCTTCCACGACTGTGCAGAGGCCAGGTCCTCATATCATATATGCGATTCTGATCTGATATGGTCAGCCCAACGTGATGAGGTAGCATTACCCATGAGTGTACTGGCTATTGCTGTACAGCTGTAGTACCTCCAGACTTGGAAGGGTTGCTGTAACACCTTTTTTTTACAATGTGAAATATTGGTGTTCCATGCATGTTTAATATCTTATCGCATATACCTTTGTAACTCAATGTGCTTGTACAGTAGAGTAGGAATTAAAAAAATCAAAATTTCTAGATTATGTTAGGTACGATAGCACGGAATCAGAATTGGGGAAGGTTAGCAGGAAGAGGCTAGGCAAGACGAGGTCTGCTATTAGAGTTTAGAAATAGTTTGTTACAAGATTTCATACCCCTCTTACAAGCATATGTCTAAGCTATCTGATGACGGCTCCTCAAGGATTCTTCCAGTCCGGCCCATAGACTCGCGGGTTCCTGATAGCGGCCCGCTACGGCCTCTTGCTCTGCAGCTCACGCGAAGGAGAGTTCTGTAGTCTGTCCGACAACGACTCTTGGTCTGATGCAGAGGCGTTGTCTACACCTGGCGAAGCAGTGATGCTGACACATTAGTTCTTGATTTAGGATTTAAGGAAAAAAAGATCTTTTTTACCATACTTTAAGAATTGGAAATATTGTCCTTTTGCAAAGATTAACTTGTACTACATTAACTTCATTGCCATCAAGTGGTGCTATTATGTGTGAACTTGATGGATGGGCAGTCTTTATGTTTGCTGCACTCAATTTATTGAAGATAGTTTTTATTACTACTAAAATTGGTGGTTGTCTGGTGCAACTGTGATCATCCCATCATGAACTCGTGGCCCTGGTATTGGTTTCCTGCAGCTACCACTACCGGAAACGTTCTTGATGGTATTCTTATGTTGCAATGTATGCTCTTTATCCGTGTGCTCCTAGCTTTGCTGATGGTTCTTTTCCCCTCCTTTGCAGATATGAATAAAATGAGAATCATTGGTGACAATAACTTTGGGGAGCAAAAGAGTCATCACCGTTGCAGGCGCAAGAAGCATGATGTGAGGATGTTGGATTCTTTGAGGTGAAGAATTATGTAGTGCTGTATGTGGTGAAGCGTCTATGTTGTAGTGTTGCTTCACTAGCAGCAGCTGTTAACGGATAGCATGTCTTTGTTGTAGCGTGCTCTGATAGAGCAGGCAACTAGTTACCAGTGATTTGTTTTTTTTTTTGGTGCACAGATGTTTTCTGGTTGTAGTTCTCTAGTTTCTGGGCGAGGATTTTCCATGAGTTTGTCAATGAAAACTTAAAGAGTAACGAATGTGGCAATGTGCTAAGACCATCTGTGTCTTCTGTTTGTTGGTACATTTGTTAACAACTTAACATGCAGTCGGTGCTGGTCTGTCGTTCTTCCATCTGTGTCTTCTGTTTGTTGGTACATTTGTTAACATGCAGTCGGTGCTGGTCTGTCGTTCTCCATTTTGAGTTGACTATGATCTGTAGTAGGCATCAGTCAGGTACTCTTGCCGCTTCAAATTAAGTTGTTTTGGCTTTTCTAGATACATATTCAAATTAAGTTGTTCCAGCTTTTATAGATACATATCTAGTGAGTAGCAAAAGCAATGTATTTACAGAAGTTGTGTAGGAAAGTGCAGTGGTTAATGCTGCCATTGATTACACGAATTCTTTGTGTTTTCCTACTTTGAACACCTGTTGCTCCTCTTTGGAACCGCTTCTCAAAGGTCCTTTGGTGTCTTGCTATTCTCCGGCCCCTATATGCCTTATTCCATCCTATAGTCGTGGTTCGATGATTTGGACCTGTCGTGCCTCTCTATAGTAATCCTTGGTTGGTGTCCCAATTTCTTATTTACTAGTGAAAATATATCGGCGTTTGTAAATATATATGTGCATCAGCTTGTTACGCGTGCATTACAACAGGACGTTTAACATGTTCACCCTGTTCGGCAGGCTGTTTCTGCGGCTTATAAGCCAGCTGTGGTTGTTTTGTTGTGAGAGAAAAACACTGTTCCACGGCTGATAAGCTCAGCCGAACAGGGTGGTTGTATGGTTACTTAGATGACTTGTAGTTTAGAAATTTATTTAGCGATTATGTCATGCATTTTAATTCATCCTTAGAGATTTATATCAATGGTCACGTCATGCTTTGCAATTGGTTATGGGCTAGATTCCTCGTGTGTGAACACTCTGCTCTAATTGTACGGGCACATTATAGAGCGGCAGACCACAGAAACGCTTTGTATTCCAATTTATTTTAGAACCAAACCCTATACCGTGCTTGGGCATGATACCCTAACTTGTATGGGCACGAGAGAGATAAGGTCTGCCGGAACCCTATTGAGCGGTTGTAAGTCATGAAAAATGAAGAAATATCTCCGCTCAGAAAATTGTTCCAGACTCGGAGAAAAATATTATAGCTTAACAAGAGACATGAAGTGAGTTTATAATCAAAATTATCTAACATAACAAAAGAATGTCCCAGTATAATTTGAAATAGAAGTTATAAAGAGACAAAGGAAAATAAAGGGGAACTAAATTTTAAATAAAATAGTAATAAAGATAAATAATAAAGTAACTACACAAAAAGAAGGAAAAATAATAAATTATTAAACAAATAATAGGAAAAAACAAATAAATAAACAAAGTAAAAAAGAAAAATAAATTTGAAAACAGAAAAAAGAGAACAAAATAAATGAACTAAAATTTTAAACAGAAACAAAGCCTATCTAGTGTCGAGGGCGGAATATACGTTTTTTCTTTTTGAGCGGAGAGGGCAGAATATACGTGGGTGGATTTCTCAGTTACCCGGGCCCTTTTTTTTTTTACTACTTGGCCCTTTTTTTTTGAAAAAAATTCACGTTTAGACCTTTGGGCGAAGTAAACTCAACTTTGGACCCTGGGGGTTGACGCCATAATTCATGGCGTCGAGGTTACACGTCTCGACGCTGTGACTCACGGCGTCAAGCTTCGAGGGCCTATTTGACGTGGCAGATGATCTGACAGACAGCTCGACGCCGTAGATCACGACGTCGAGCTCGGCGCCGTGATCTACGACGTCGAGCTCGGCGCCGTGATCTACGGCGTCGAGCTTGGATTCAAAATTCACGAAGTTGCTGGTTGACTTGCTGGATTGTGCCGTTGCTTGCAAGACATATGTGGGAATCATATTTCTGAGGATTGATCGGACCACGCATGTACTTGACGTTAATTACTCACACACGCGCGCACTGCACGCATCCGCACTGTACACTTGCACGCATCCGCACTGCACACTTGCACGCATCCGCACGCACTTGACGTTTATTAATCAACTTGCATTTCTTTACAGTCACATGACATACAAAGCTATATACATGCCTGGCCGGGTGCGTGCATGGCGGCACATACGTCTGGCGGACGCATTTTCGCCGCGACGATGCCACCGGCCTATCGCCACGCGACATGCATGGCCTGCCCTGCCGCGCACGCCGTGTCATGTCGGCCTCCTCGTCGTCGTCCCTGCGCAGGCCGAGTAGAGTAGTATTGTATGGCCCTGGCTGGCCCCTGGCCGAGTAGAGTAGTACGTAGCGTGGAGTCATAGGGCAGTGTATATGTATAGTACTATGATTGTACAGGTGTCGTCGGCTTCAGCATGTATGCCGGCCATGTACATCTGGCCGTACATGCTGGTGGCCATCGTCCATCCGCAACGGTCTCAGCGCACAGTAATAGGGACCGGTGGTGCACCCACCCAGCCTAGCCAGCTAGGGCTAGCTTGCGGCCGATACTGGTACACTGCGCCTAGCTAGAGGTGTACGTGCATGTACGCATGGCGTGGCACGTCGGCCGACGTATACCACTATACGTACGTGCAAACAGAGTGACTATAGCGTCTTCGTCCTTGCCCTAGCTTTTACCTATTCTACTTGTCGTTATTTAGTACATACGTTTGGTAATTTTCTATAAAAGTTTTACGACAACGAACGAACGCTGGGATGTAATAAACATGACATGAGAAACAAAAAGAATCAAAGCATATATTACATTAATATATAATTACTAGTAAATTACTAGCTCCAGCATCGATAATCTCATAAAATCATCCTAGTATGGTTGGCTGTAGCAGGAGGGGCACTAGCTACAGGAGTACAGGTGATGAGAGGACCAGGGAAAAGACTATTGTTGCCCAATGCAACTTAACACCAACCCCCCTCCCCTCACTTAATTAAATTGCAATCAAAATGGAAATACCGGCAAGTTAAAGAAAAGTTCTCTATGTGTTGGAGGAAAAAGGGGAACAAGTTGAAAAGCTATTTTTTTACGGGTTCCGAACATGCCATTATATTCACGTTCTATTTCTATCTAATTACCAACTGATTTTACAGCCTGGTCATATGGTAGCAGCTCAATGGATCGCCACCACCCAGCAACTATTGATTACTATTACAAATTGAGATGGCGGGGTTTGATCTAAAGTACTACTCCTATACACTACTAGCCAGTGAAGCCCCCAACAAAGTAATCAGATGAATTCAGGCTCGACGCCGTAGATCACGGCGACGAGCTCGGCGCCATGATCTACGGCGTCGAGCTGTCTGCCAAATCATTTGCCACGTCAAATAGGACCACGAAGCTCGACGTCGTGAGTCACGGCGTTGAGACATGTAACCTCGACGCCATGAATCATGGCGTCGACCCCCAGGGTCCAAAGTTGAGTTTACTTCGTCCAAGGGTCTAAATGTAAATTTTTTTCAAAAAAAAGGTCAAATAGTAAAAAATTAGGGTTACCCGGCTCATTGATGTGGATGTGGGCCACAATACAACATTAACAGCTGGGCCTGCTAGCCTCCACGCTGACGCTGTGCTGTTGGTCTGACTTGGGCCGCTCCAAAGGCCCGCAAAGGCGCAAAGAAAATGAAAGGACAAGGGGACAGGAAGCTACAGTAGCACAGCGGCTGCACGCACGCTGTCAGAGCAGCCGCCGCCTCGGGCCTCCTCTTCCTGGGCCTGTTTAGATGCAAAAAAAAATTTGGTAAAATGGATACTGTAGTGTTTTCGTTGTTATTTGGCAATTAGTGAGAAAAAGAAGGGAGGAAACCTGGTTGCTTGGCAAATGGTTTTGATGCCAAAAGATAAGGGGGGTCTTGGAATTGTTAACCTAAGACTCCAGAACGATGCTCTACTCATGAAACACTTGAGTAAGTTTTACAACCACGAAGACATTCCATGGGTACACTTGGTTTGGGATAAATATTACACTAATAAAGTGCCTCA
Source organism: Saccharum spontaneum (assembly GCA_022457205.1). Classification (NCBI taxonomy): domain Eukaryota; kingdom Viridiplantae; phylum Streptophyta; class Magnoliopsida; order Poales; family Poaceae; genus Saccharum; species Saccharum spontaneum. The sequence goes on along the minus strand of CM039590.1, from coordinate 22,334,984 downwards.
TGTAGCAAGAGAAACAGGATCATTTTGGTGGAAGGATGTGTTGCGTTTGAATGTTCTCTTTAGATCGGTGACCAAATGTGAGTTGGGTGATGGAGCCTCAGTGTGCTTTTGGGATGATTTATGGTTAGATGATGTTTTGGCTCTCAAATACCCAAGATTGGTCTCATTTGCTAGAAAAGATGGCATCTCTGTCCTTGAAGTCATGGAGGCTGAGGATCTGGACACCCTCTTCATGTTGCCACTATCCAACCAAGCACTTGAAGAACTGGAGGATCTGCAAGCACAGCTACAGGCAGTACCATATGATTCAGATACCAGAGATCAGTGGAAACCGGTATGGGGTTCTAAGTACACATCTCACAGATTTTACTCTCATGCTTTCAGAGACATTGAGGCACACCCAGTGTTCAAGATTTTTTGGAAATCAAGGTGCACCCCACGGGTGAAGTTTTTTGCATGGCTCATTTTTGTGGATCGCCTAAACACAAAAACCATGCTGCAAAGAAGACACTTAAATATCCAGGGTGGGATCACCTGCGTCATGTGTGCCACTGGGGAGCATGAAACCATTGATCATTTGTTTTTTGATTGCCCCTTTGCACAGGAGTGCTGGGCGTCTATCAACATTTCATGGGATGTCTCGTTGGAGCTATTGGACAGGTTTGTTCATGCGAGGAGTGTACAGAACATTCCCTTCTTCACCGAAGCAGTATTGATCGCGACATGGGAGCTGTGGAAGATGCGCAATGACAAGGTCTTTAACCGTCATGACCCAAGCCACACCACCTGGCTTGCCAAATTTAAGAATCAATGTTACCTTCAGTCGGTTAGGTTTAAAGATGACCTGCGGTTATCCTTTTGTGTTTGGCTCGATGCTTTCAGTTAAGCTCTGTATGTAAGTACGTTCTTCCTTTAAATTAATATACATTCGTAACTGTGGGGAACTCCCCCACAGTCTTTTGCGGTCAAAAAATTAGTGTCCAATCATAGTCTAATTAGGCTTAAAAGATTCGTCTCGTGGATTTCGTCTAAACTGTGTAATTAGTTTTATTTTTTATTTATATTTAATGCTTCATGCATGCGTTCAAAGATTCGATGTGACGGGGAATGTGAAAAATTTTACAAAATTCTTGAGAACTAAACTGGGCCCTGGCCAAAATCTGAGAAGAACCATGGTCACACCTGGAGCTGGGACTCGGACCGTACCATTTAAGGGCAGGTTATGACACGGTCTTTTTGCACGACCCATAGCACGGTATGACACGAACACGATGGCCCAACCCGCATCTTGGTCTGTGCTTCGGCCGGCACGGCACGAAAATGGCACGTAGACACTTCTACAACTATACAATAAAAATTTCTAGCATTTACTATACTACCTCTTATCTAATTCTTAAATAAATTATAAAAATCATTAAACTTTTATTAAAATAGTACACACAAGATATATATATTTCATATCACGAGTGAAAAAAGAAAACTAATAAAAATATTTTGAGGGCCATGCTTGGGCCGGCACGACCTGAAGGCGTGCTAGCATGCCATGGGTCGTGCTTGGGGCGAAGAAAAAATTCACCGTGCCATATCGGCACGGTCCGACGTGCCTCCCGTGCCTAGAGGGCACGACCCGAAGTGGCACGAAGCACGAGAGGGCCGTGTCGTGCTGGCACGGCACGACCCAAGTTCCACCTCTACCCACACCCACAGCTCCCGTGCCCGTCGCCGCCCGCTGTTTCAGCTTCGACGTGATAGTCCTGGGCGCCGGCATCATGGGTACTTGCACGGCACACGCGGTGGTGTCCTGAGGCGCGCGCGTTCTGCTCCTGGAGCGCTTCGACCTGCTGCACGGCCTTGGGTCCTCGCACGGCGAGTCGTGCACCATCCGCGCCACCTACCCAGACACACAGTACCCGCCGATGGTGCGCCTCGCCGGCCGCCTCTGGGCGGACGCTGAGGCCGAGTCCAGCCAGCGCGTCCTCACCCCGACGCCGCTGCTCTTAATGGGCCCGCAAAGCAAGCCTCGGTCCTCGCCGCCGCCAGAAACACCGGCTCGGAGGAGGTGGACGTGGCCGCGAGGTGGGGAGGCGCGTTCCGGCTCCCGGATGGGTGGGTGGCCGCGGTGAGCGAGCACGGCTCCGGCGTGCTGCACGTGACCGAGGCTGTCAAAATGTTCCAGGATCTCGCCGTCCACAAGAGCGCCGTGGTGAGGGACAACGCGGAGGTCGTCAAAATCAAGAAGGGAAAGGGACCGGAGGGAGGCGTCGTGGTGAAGACGAGCACCGGCGAGGAGTTCCACAGTGCCAAGTGCGTCGTAACGGTGGGCGCATGGACCAGCAGGCTCATCAAGTCCACCGCCGGTGTGGAGCTCCGGCTCCCGATCCAGCCGCTGCACACGCTGGTCCTATACTGGCGCATCAAGCCCGGCCGCGAGGGAGAGCTGACGGCGGAGGCCGACTTCCCCATGTTCTCGAGCTACTGCAACCCCCTCTACGTGTAAAGTACGCCATCGCTGGAGCGCCCGGGCATGATCAAGATCAACTATCATGGCAGACCGCCGTGTGACTCGGACGACCAGGACTTGGTCTCTGGCGGCGGCGGCGATGTCGTGAAGCGAGTGGCCCGCTGGATTGACGAGTTCACGCCTGGGCACGTGGAGACCGCCGGCGGGCCGGTCAACCAGCTGTCGTGCATGTACTCCATGACGCTAGATGAGGACTTCGTGATCGACTTCCTCGGCGGGGAGTTCGGGCAGGACGTGGTGGTCGGGGGCCATGGCTTCAAGATGGGTCCGGCGGCGGGGAACTTTGGAATTAACTTTGTGAACATTAAGAAAATTCTAAATTTTAAATTTCAAAATATATAAAGTTAAAACACATATATGGAAATCTAGAAAAACTTTAAATAAAAAATTCAACTATAATGTGGATATTGTATCAAGAACTTTAATATAGGCCATGTCAACATCCATGTTTATTTGAAGCTTTCAAATTTCAAATTTTTTGAATTTACAAAAATATTTTGGAACTACACAATTAAAATAAAAAACTTCTCAACGACAAAGTTACATATCATGTTGGGAGCTACAATTTTAATAAAAAGTTTATCTTTATCCGACTACAAGCATCCTAAGGTGATGCAACTATTTTAGAGATGAATCCTTAAAATGCCCACCTCTTCTAATCACTATTAGAGATGGACCCTTAAAATGGCTGTATGATTTTCTAATACGAGCATCCTAAGGTGATCACCTCTATACGGCCTCTTTAGAGCATCTCGATCCTCAAGAGATTAGCTAAATCATTTTCTAAAAGTAAATTTGGTTATTATTAAAGGAAAAACGTCTCTAACAGATTCTGTAAATGACTCCAAATTTAGTAGCTTTCCATACCACCTCATTCGCTCTCTACTTTTGGATAACCTACCTCACTAGCCATCCATTTTCTTGGTTTTACAGAGTCTGTTGGAGCTATTTTAGAGAGTAACTAAATCAGTAAATTTAGCTAGTTTTTTGGGCTAATCTCTTGGAGATGCTTTTAGACTCATACTTCTTATTGAGTTTCATGCAATGCACGAACATGTTTGCTGGTCTTAAAAATGTGCAAAAATAATATGAATTTTGTATGTGTCTTTGGGCGTGGTACGCAGGGACAGTTCAGCTCGTTGATGTGTAGGTCAAATGGATATACAGTTCGAGTTACGTGACAGATACTGTGGACATAGTGGAGAGAGCGAAAGAAAAAGAATACTATGCTAGTCGCAAAAGCTCCGATGGAGAGAGACAGTGGAGAAATGCATTGGGAACGAGCAAAGATGTTTGTAGCTGACGATGAATAGGCATGCTTTTTTTTTCATTTAACAAAAAAAAAAAAAACGGAAACAGTTTATTCCTAGGAACTCCTGCTCCGGTTTGAGTCCCGCGTACCGTGCCTATTTACATGGGATTCCAAGTTTGATCTTTTATTATGCAAAGGTACCACATCCTGTGTCTTCATAAAAAAAATCACAGCCTAATGTGTCTTCACAAAAAAATGCAGCCAAGTCGAAGACCCTTCCGATATATTTATCTCATGATGATTGCAGATTACCTGTAGATTTTTTAATGTTATGTGTTGCTCTTTATTTTGTCTCCATTAGTTTTCATAGCCACTATATATGGTACAAATTTAGACAAATTATGACATATCTTAATCCAGAAAATTAGCATGATGTACGTGATAAATATTTGCAATGGTGATCTTGTTAAATGCATATGACGACTGGATCACTACTGCAATATTGATTTTAGGAGACGATCCATTTTATTTACAAAGACGGGCAAAAATTAACATTGTTTCCAAAAATACCTAGCTATGAGAGCAGGTCGATCTATTTATGGAGGTAGTCCAACAATCCATCGCCTCATAAAATCAATTAATCAAAACGAGCATTTTAATGGGCCCGTCTCTAAAAATAAGGGTCATTTTTAGAGCAGACTTATTAAGAGAGGCCCAGGCCCATTCCCATGCAACATCACTCGTGGGCCCAATATAACCGCTCACATATAAAACTATCAAGAACCATAACCCAATGCCGCATCTCCCCACTCTCATTTTCTATCAGTCGTTGCCCCTCCCCCAATCTATCTCCCATCTCTCCCCCATAAAATCCCCATCATACCACTGCCTCCACTACCCTTCCTTAGCTCCAACAGGTTCCTCGTCCTCTTCCCCTCCTCCACCTCCTTCGAGGGCGAGGCCAACATCTATGGCATCACCATCATTGGCAACGAGTTCAACACCGACCACGCTGTGGTGTCTTGGACCTTCCTCAGTGCCTCCAGCGGGTTTGATGAATTCTTCCCGTCCTCTACCTCTCACAAGGGCGAGGCTAGCCTACACAACATCACTACCATTGCGTCTGCCGCCTAGGTCTACATGTGCCTTGAGTTCGCCAGATCCACACGAGTCCATCTTCTCTGAAGATTCTACTGCCCAGATTGATATCACATCCATCTTCTTCAAAGTCAAAAGTGTAGATCCAATGGAGTGAGTGCTCATCTCTTCCATCTCTCTCTCCATAAAATTAGCATGATATACGTGATAAAATTTTCAATGGTGATCTTGTTAAATGCATATGACAAGTGGATCACTATCGCAATATTGATTATAGGAGACAATCCATTTCATTTACAAAGGCGAACAAAAGTTAACACCATTTCCAAAAATACCTAGCTATTTTCAGAGCGGGTCTATGTACGGAGGCAGTCCAACAATCCATTGCCTCCTAAAATCAATTAATAGAGACGAGCATCTTAATGGGTCTGTCTCTAAAACTAAGAACTATTTTTAGAGCAAACCTCTTAAGAGAGGCTCAAGCCCATTCCCATCCGCCAGCACCCTTGGGCCCAATATAACCGCTCAAATGTTATCAAGAAACATAACCCAGTGCTGCCTCTCCCCACTCTCATTCTCTATCAGCCACTACCCCTCCCCCTATCTATCTCTCCCATCTCTCTCCCCATAAAATCCCCACCAAGATACCACTACCGCCACTACCCTTCCTCAGGTTAACAAGTTCCTCGTGCTCTTCCCCTCTCCTCCACCTCCTTCGAGGGCGAGGCCAACCTCTGGGGCATCACACTACCATCAACAATGAGTTCAACACCGACCTCGCTGTGGCGTCTTCGACCTTCCTCGGTACCTCCAGCGGGTTTTGTGAATTCTTCCCATCCTCTACCTTCGACAAGGGCGAGGCTAACCTTCACAACATCACCACCATTGCGTCCGCTGCCTAGGTCTACATGCACCTGAGTTCACCAGATCCACACGAGTCCATCTTCTCTAAAGATTCACTACTAGGAATATCCACTTCTATGATGATCAGCTTTCGTCACAGAAGGAGCCAATTTCGTCATAATTTTAGTTCTATGACGAATTTATGACAAAAACCGGTTCGTCATAGAAGTCACGTCATACTTGAACTTCTATGACGATTTTCGCAAATCGTCATAGAAGTGGCTTGATCTGTGACAAAAAAACAGAACGTTATAGAACTGTTTTGGCATGCATGGCAGGGGGCTGCCATGCTGGTGGGTGCTTCCATTGGAGATGCTTTTCACGTGTACATACTATAGCCGGTTGCATATGAGATGGTTCGGGTACGTATCACCTTCTTATTGCACAACATGGCCATCTCTGGTTCTTGCACATTTTAGGTTCTTACTAGACCACGTGTCGGTTCCCTGTTGTTCCACATGTCAGTTTTCTACTGGCACACGTGTCGTGTTGCCATTGGATCACGTGTCCCTTCTTTATTGGACCACGCGTCATATTATTATTGGTCCACATGTCCGTTTCTTATTTGACCACGCGTCACGATGCTGTTCGTCCATGTGTCGTATTTTTATACGTCCACATGGCTTGACGATTTCCTTCCACGTGTGGGATTTTTAATAGCCCACGTGTTGTGCCCTGGCCAATTCACGTATCATGCATTGGTTGGTCCACATGTCACATTTTTTTGATCATGTGGCCTGTCCTGGTTCTACCGCGTGCAGGACTAATTACATCAGAAAAGTAATTCGAGATCATCACTACTACACAGATTGACAACATAATTATTCAAGTTGGTAATCAAATACAACAATTAACATTTCACACGCCAGCGGCAAGCCAGTGACAGAGTATCACCACAACAAACCATCATATAAGTCCACATAACAGACCACAAATGTTCATCGCATCAAGTCGCAGGAGTTGAAGACTGAGAGTTAATTACTAGGAGAGTTTAAGCGCATGACTTGCTCATAGAGCCTATTGTACTCCTCCTGTTACCGTTTCTTGAATTCTTCAAACTCCCTTTCAGACTCTTCTGTCTTCCTCTTCAGTTCATCCACTAGTTCGACAAGGGCAGCGGTACTTTCCTGTTCACCAGCAAGCTGCTCACAAAGTGTCATCTCCGTCGATGTCTGTGCTCTGGTGGAGCTTCTTAGAATATCAACATTCTTCAAAAAAGTTTTTTTGCTTGGCTAGGAGGGGGCTTGCCCCTGGAGAGGCAGAGGACCTTGGAAACAACATCAGCACTGGTTATTGGTTGCTGCCCATTAGCAACAGGTTCTGCTTGCATAGCTTTCATAACTTTCACGTAACCAAACCTAATATTAATCCTTCCAAACAGGACCCGCGTGCTGACCGTATGCTTCAATGTTCAATTATTAGTATGCTTCAATGTCTAATTATTAGTACCATAGTCTTCAAGGATCTAGGTTGAAAGCTTAAAATTATTGGGACCAGCAATAGTACATACATACAAGTGACCCTAAGCTTGATACATGGAGTGTTGAAGACCACTAGGCCTATCAATTTTCCTCCATGTGTTTCCCTTTATATCCACAACAAGTATCATAGGGTATTGCCCAGAGAGTCCCATAATGTGTAGACAACCATTAAGAAACACACTTAGTGATCTGTAAAATGTCACATCAGTATGCTTGCCCCATTCAAATTCCTCATAGATCCATGCTGCAGTTTCAGATGAGTAGATCTCTACACCTGCGCACACAGCATCAACATCCACATATTCAATCACATGGAAGTGCAAGGAGGCTGTCAGATCGAACCCCAAGCGAGCCTGACCAACAAAATGGCCAACATCATGGGTGCTAGGCGATAGTATATTAAACTTCTGGGTCACTGGATTGTAGACGACATAGCGGTATCCATCAATCCTAAGGCACCAGCATAGGATGAGGCTATTGCAGTAATCTGAGACAGCTACATTGTCAATGTTGAAGGGCAAAGATTCCAAGGAGGGGGCGTACACCAGGGACACTGGTGAAGTGTCGATTGTTGTCCTCACTGTCATAGAAGAAGACAGGCACAGTCTGAGGTAGATTCTTATGGTTGTTGGAGTCCGAGATGAGGTTTCTTCAGGAGCGGCAGACACATTTGCAGCAGAACAAGGAGCGAGCAAGGAGGCGGTGGAGGATCTCAAAAATGACATCCTCCGTGAGTCTAGCCAGTGCGTTCCTCTTGTTGGGGGCCTCCTCTATTTCATCAGTGTGCAGTACGATGAGAGCTTTCTCAGTAATGAGATCACTGAAGAGAAAAATAATCCAACAAATTTAGAGTAGCACCACATAGATATATATAACTCAAACTAGAGTAGCAGTTAATGGAGTTGTAACCATTACAATTCCAGCTAAATCAAATCTATCCATCACACTTACAATCAATATACGAGCTCAGAGCTTCTTCCATAGGAGACAGACAAAGATTAAGAGGACAACAATTACAACAGTTTTGAAGGCAGAAGCAATGAACCTATTTGTTTGCATAGACAGATAGGTATAATCAAGCACTTGATAATTAACAGGCCTAGTTGCACACATGCATTTACAGTAACAACACTGAACATATGCATAGACAATCAAACAACATTGATCCATTTAACATGTCATGACAGAGAGATACATCATGGAACTTTATTTACTCCTCTGCTAATGACTCCAACTCTGAGAACAATAGAACATAGAGAAGATAGTAAGGTCTTCAGTTGATTTGTGGCAGGATGCCATGTTTCAAAAATGCACTATAACGTGTAGCGTGTAATGATGACATAAACTTTTTTTGTTGTACATGTTATATGCGACGATGTCATTTTTCTGCCCAACCCCAACAAAGAGAAGCAAATTCCATTCTAGGTGAACCATTGAGTAGTACTCAACAACATCCAAGTAACCAAATTTAATGTTAGTCTTCGCAAACACCAGCAGAGTGCAGACAGTATGCTTCAATGCTTATTTATTAGTACCATAGTCTTCAAGGATCTAGATTTTCAGATTGAACATATTGCGACCATGAAGAGTACATACACACAAGTGACCCTGAGCTTGATGGATGGAGGGTAAAAAACCACGTGGCCTAGGAATTTTCCTCCATATCTCTCCCTCCATATCCACAGCAAGTATGTAACACTACGAGTAGTTCATAATGTGCAGACAACTGTTAAGATACACAATTCATGATATCTCAAATGTCACACAAGTATTCGGTTCCCATTTAGATTCCTTATATATCCATGCTGTAGTTTTAGATGAGTAGATGTCCACACCCATGCACTTATCATCCCGCTCCTCTTCTATATATTTAATCACATGGAAGTGCGAGGAGACTATCAGATCAAACTCCAATTGAGCCTCACTAACAGAATAGATGCTAGGCGGTAGTTCCTTGAACTTCTTGGTTGCCAAGATTGCAGACGACATAGCACTATAAACCATCAGCCCCTTGGCACCAACATAGGATGAGTCATTGCAGATATCTGAGATAGCTACATTGACCAAGATGAAGGGCAAAAAGGACAAGTAGGGGTATTCACCGGTGACACTGGTGTAGTGTCGATGGCCTTGGCGGGTGTCGTAGAAGAAGCCAGCCAGAGTCTAGGGCAGTACCTTATGGTTGTTGTAGTCTGAGATGAGGTGGTTTCAGGAGCGACAGACATATTTGTAGCAGAACAAGGAGCGGACGAGGAGGCGGCGGAGGACCTCGACAACAGCATCGTCCGTGAGGTTGGCCAGTGTGTTCCTCTTATTAGGGGCCTCCTCCATTTCATCTGTTGAGAGCTTGCTCAATCATGAGATCACCTAAGAGGAAAATAATCCAACAAAGATCCATCAGTGAAGTCCTCAGCTCATACGAAAGTGCAACTTTAACAACCATTAACAATTTTTATGGTACTAGAGTAGTAGTTAATGGAGCTGTAACTATTACAATTCCAGCTAAATCAAGTCTAACCATCACATTTACAATCAGTACATGACCTCAGAGCTTCTTTTTCATAGGAGACAGACAAAGATTAAGAGGACGACAATTATAATAGTTTGGAAGGCAGAAGCAGCTTGTTTGTTTGCCTAGACAGATAGATATAATCAAGCAAGCACTTGACAATTAACAGGTCTAGTTGCACACAGACATTTATAGTAAGAACACTAAACATATGCAGAAAACCAACCAGTGCTACCTCCTAGTTTTTTTCATCATCATTGGCCTAACCAGATCTCAAACGCTAGAATGTTTCTTGTATAGCTTATGTTCAAGCAAGGACCAAAATAGTGAAGCGAATAGGAAAAGCCAAGGAAGGGAACCTACAGATCGGATCTGTCACCTCTACCGCGGCACACAATAGACACAGACGCCAATGTCATCGTGCTCCACCGGGAAGCCCCACCGCCTAGCCTCCAAAAGGATGCCTGAGCCAACACAACACACCGGGGATCCTCCGCTACGGCCGCTGCCGCCGTAAGTTCAATGAGCATAGATTTGTTTCCACTTGCAATGGATATCCAATATATAGGTCAACCTGTAGGGCATACACATAGAGAATATACTACTATAAGGACTCTAAAGATAGGTCAACACAACCAGGCATCTAGCGCAATGGTGAAGATGGTCATGTCGCATAGGTTGGATGGAGATAGAGAAAGGTTCCACAGGTAGACGTGACACGTAAGCCATCGGGTCCCACAGGTCAGATGTAGAAGGGTCCCATAGGGTCGGGTCCCACAGGTCAGATGCAGAAGGGTCCTGCATGTACACGTCGGATGGATAAAGGACCGAGCGGAGACTTTTATGATGAATTGCAAGCGTCACAGATGAGTAACTGCAGATCCCACAGGTACACGTCAGACGTCTGGTCCCATAGGTCGGATACAGAAGAGTCCCGCAGGTACACGTCGGATGGAAAAAGGACCAAGCGGAGACTTTTATGACGAATTGAAAGTGTTACGGGTGAGTAACAGGACTGTCCCACAGGTACAAGTTGAATGGAGAAGAAGGGTCCCACAGGTACACATCGGATGGAGAAAGAACCGAGTGGAGACTTTTATGACGAATTGCAAGCATCACGGATGAGTAACTGCAGGTCTCACAGGTACACGTCGGATGGGGACAGGACCGTGTGGAGATTTATGGCGAAGTGATGAGGACATCGCCACGTGGGACACACCGACGCTATGGTCTTCCCCAAGTTGCAATTCGTCCCCAACTCAGCTGCCACGTCACCCTCGGATTCAGGAGATACGTCGTCATTGTTTCGGTCATAACTCTCTCATACGACATCAAAACGGGGCGTTCTTGGATGCGTTGGAAAGGGGATAACGACGCCGTCGTTTTGGATCTGGTCCCAGCTTCAGAAGGTCTGTGGATCATTCTGTGTGACCACGGCAATGTGCTGCGTCACCTATTTGGGCCAACTTAGCCATGTATCGTGTCGGGCCTTAAGCCCAAGTTGTGGGCGCCCAACCCCTGACCGTCCTCAACCCTAGGTCGAGTCTTAGACTATAAACACAGCTGCCACCGCTGCTAGACAATTGAATTTTGTTTAGAGTTTAGTTTTCCATCGAGAAACTGAATCGTTCATTGTAACTGTGGTGACAAATCCTTTTACAGTGATCCAGGGCCCCTGTTCTTGATCTCCTCCACTGTGTCGATTAGTCCTTTGGAACCGAGTTCTTGAACCCTCTATTGATATTCGCATCATTCATATTTGCAATTTCAGATTGCGTGTTTTACCTTCTTGCTTGTGTTCTTCGATTCGCTTGCAGGAAAAGCCTTATTGGCGAGGTCAATCAAGTTGTGTTTGGTTGATAACCAACGGAGCAGTGGTGTAACGGTTGCAGGGTTCGAATCGTGTCTGATTTGAAGCCGGATCGCCAACGTTGAGATCTCCACAAGTCGAACTTACCGGTTACCTCTCGGAAGATCGGGCATGTATCTCATCAATTGGTATCAGAGATTTTAGGTTTACCGCGAGGTATATTCTCGTTTGCCTTAGATTCATATTTGTTCATTACCTAGAGTCTACAAAAAGCCCAAAAATATTTCAATTTCCGCTGTCCTATCACTTTTTGTGCCTTTGCAATTTCGTTTCAGATTCGCGTTGTTGAGTTTGTGTCCGTGGTCGAGTCTTGTTGCTGGTTTAGGATCATGTTCGTGGTCGTAGTTCAATCGCCCGTTGCTGTGATTTTTGTTTTCCGCCGCTATCCCATCCACCGTTACCAAACAACAAGTCGAAGCCACCACATTACTCGACTTGCCCCCACTAGCCGCCTTGTGTGACTTCTCGCCGCCGCGCAAACCCTAGATAGGTTGCCAGCCACTCTTATTTTGCCTGCATCGCAGCCTTCCTTACATCATCAGGCGAATATGTAAGGTCCAAATGGCTAGAGGGGGGGTGAATAGCCTATTTAAAATTCTACAAGCTTCACTAAACAACCACGTTAGTATAAAAGATGGCTAAGCTAATTCTAGCACTAGCTCAACTACACTATGCAAGCCACCTATACAATACTAGTGAAGCAAGGCTATGATCTCTAATACACACCAACAAGACTAAGTCACTAAGCTACTTACTCCTATGTGATAAGGGCTACACTGAGTAAACTACACAAGGACTAGTACAAGAAAGTAAAGAGCAAGTGACTTCATTCTTATACCAACGATGTAGAGAAGTAATGCACTTGAAGAATCAATCACAATAATCAACCACAAGAGAAATCCTCGGCAAAGAGATGACACAAGATTTTTTACCGAGGTTCACTTGCTTCCCGGCAAGCTACTCCTCGTTGTGGCGATGCACCCACTTGTCGGTTCGCGAGCTAATCGACTATCAAGAGTCGAGCCCTCGGCGGGCGCCGCACAACCGCACGCAAGATGGGGATCCTCTAAGCCACGAGCTCCACTAGAGTATCCAATTTATGAACTCCCGCGGGGAAGGATCAAGAACCCCTTACAACACTTGGTGAGGGCTCCAACAATCTCCAATTGCGAGCTCAATCACCTCCACTGCTCCAAGCCGTCTACCGTGTCGGGAAACACGGAAGAGTAACAAGAAATCTGCAGTAACTCGAAGATCAAGTGCCTCTAGAATGCAATTCTCAAGCAATACACTTGAATCTCACTCAATCTCACTTAAGATGTGCAACCAAGCAAAGAGATGAGTGGAGGGGTTGTTCTCTAGCTCAAAAGATGTCTCTAGGTCTCAAAATGTGCAAGAGTTACCCTCAAACCCCGGACACCCTCTATTTATAGCGAAGGGGTACGCAGCTAGCCGTTACGGACGACACAGTTGAAATCGCGCTGACCGGACGCTCCGGTTAGGGTGACCGGACGCATCCGGTCACTACACGACAAGCGAAAACAGTGCGCGTCAGAACTAGCCATTGCCCTGACCGGACGCACTCAACCGTTTGACCGGACGTGACAGTGCCAGCGTCCGGTCGCGTTCCAGTAAGCTCCCGTCGAGACCAGACACGTCCGATCGTACGTGACCGGACGCGCCGTGCGTCCGATCGGCACTCCGCTGCTCTCTGTCCCTCTGGACACCTGACCGGACGCTCCGGTTCCATGAGGGACCGGACACGCCGGTCGCGCGCTCTACTTCTGTGCTCAGGTGAACTGATCGGACGCGCTGGTCAGGCCAGACAAGCGTCCGATCAGAAACCCTAGCAACACTGAGATGAACTGACCCGACGCGTCCGGTCAAACCGGGACCGCGTCCGGTGCAGCGTCCGATCGCTGTTTTTTAGTGAAAAACAATTTGGACTTTCGCCACCTTTTCTAGACTCCGGCGCAATGGAAAATAGGCATTTTATTTCCTCGAAAATGTCTAACACCACCAAGTGTACACCATCAATGTGCATGTGTGTTAGCATTTCACAAACATTTTTCAAGGCGTTATGTTAGCTCTCAACTAGATCCTAATGCATATGCTCAAGACATTGATCTAGTGGCACTTGATTCCCGAGCTAACCATGATTGCCCCTCTTGATAGTCGGCTATGTATCCTAAACCCGGTCAATCACTTCTCTACTCATCTTAGACCGGTAAAAGGAAAATCCTATGGTTATACCTTTGCCTTGCGCTCTTAGATCCTTCTCTTCCACTTGATCATCATGTCCATCATATTATGTGCGTCTCCACCATGATCTTGCTCATCATTTCATGCACCAAATCATGTGGTCTTGTGGCCATCTCTCCATGCCATTTCCACCTCCATCACATGTTGCTTATGCCTAGCTTAATCACACTTGATACAATAGCATTAGCAACTTGGTGTCATTAATTACCAAAACCAAACTTGGGCTTTCAGAATACCTACTGTCGCTGTTGGAGTCACAGGGATGATCTTGTGATCGGTGTTGGAGTTTAGGGACGCTTTGCCCTAACTGCCGCTGCCGTGTTGTGCCTTTCCGGAAAACATAACTTGAGATACCTTCGGTAAAACATGCATAACTTTTCGCTCGTTTATCAGAAAAATCTGAAATTTTTACAGCAGTTTCTTGACACCATTTGGAGCCAACCCAAAGTGGGCTTTGCCCTGTTTGGTTTCGTCAAAATTGCCAAAAAAATTCAGAAAAATAAAGAAAAAAATTATCAAAGTTTTTGCACGCTATTCAGAGAACGTGCTATTTTTCTGTAGACCACATCCCACATCAGTTGTAGGTGCCAATTTTTGTGGTTGCATCTTTTGTGGTCCTTGTTCAGAGAAAAATATAAAAGAAATAGTGAAAAAATAAAAAAGTTTGATTCCTACTAGTGCCTTTTGGAAAAATCAGGGAAAAATTCAGGAAAAAGGAAAATTCTGGGTTATTTGCTTGTTCTGTGCGTTCTTTCTATCGTCCTTGTTTTCACCTTGTTGCGCTACGTCTCGACACATCTTAGCCAGCAGCTGTGATTTGTACTTTGGATCCGGATTGAATAATCGTTAATCTGCATTCGTTAATTGCTAATCCTTGCTGTCATATTGCGTGCCTACCCATAGCTCCACATATTCTTCTATCAGCACAGGTTCATCTTGCAACTATTACCTACGCTCAACAACAGATTACTTTGTCACTTTGGTTTTGCTCTTGTTTGGCGTTGGTAAGAATACAGGTAAGACGGTGGTAAACCGCTTGTGATTTTGCATTCCACTTTTACCACCACCACCACTTGTTTTATTTTAGTTGATAGGGATAATACTTTGGTGTTGTATTTTTCTATCTTCTAACCATGGCAGGATCTCCGACGGACTTTAATGAGTGCGTGTCCAATGGTGAGCTTACAACGTTCATGACTGAACAACGCAATCTTATGACCGAGCTGACGCGCAATGTGAACAATCTGGTCACCCGCATTGAACAACTCGAGCAACGTCCTCCACCTCATCGTGCTGCTAATGACGATGCCGGTGATTTTGGTGATGACGATGCGAATGCTGACGGTTATGTCCGTCGCCGCCTCAACTTCAACCGTCGTGGTATGGGAGGTAATAATCATGGTAATAATGATCCTTTTGCTAAAATTAAATTTAGCCTTCCTCCTTTTGCTGGTAATGTTGATCCAGAGGCTTATTTAGATTGGGAGCTTGCTGTTCAACAAAAATTTGATTCTCATAATGTTCCTGCTGAGCATAGAGTTAGACTTGCTACTAGTGAGTTTACTAATTTTGCTTTGTTCTGGTGGAGTGATCTTTGCAATGCTAATAATGCTGCTGCTGTGCCTCAAACTTGGAATGCTTTAAAGCAACGTATGAAATCTCGTTTTGTTCCTCCTTATTACCACGTGATTTACATTTGAAACTATAAACTTTAAAACAAGGTGATAAAGGAGTAGAAGCTTACTATCAAGAATTGCTTATTGGTTTAGCCCGTTGTGGTATAAATGAAGATGATAATGATGCTAGTGCTAGATTTTTTGGTGGTTTAAACCATGATATACAGAACATACTTGATTACAAAGATTGGCGCATTTTTCCCAATTGTATCATCTTGCTATTAAGGCAGAACGTGAAGTACAGGGACGTAAACAACATCAGCCTTTCAGGTATAACAATGGGAGGAATTTTCCGCAGCGTTCAGCGCCGGATACGCCCAAGATTCCTGTTGCATCACAGCCATCTACACCTCCATTGTCTTCCGGGGTAAGTCAATTGTCTAATGTGCAGAAGAAAGGTGCCACTCCGGGTGCTTCTACTAGCTCCTTCTCGTCCAGCGCTAAAATCATTTGCCATCGATACAAAGACATGGGACATGTTATGAAGGATTGCCCCAGTCGTCGTGCTTTCATTGCTACCGAGGATGGATATGTAAGTACTAGTGATGTTGAAGATGATTTAGCCCTTGCTGCTAACATTGATGCAGATTCCACCGAAGGCGATCAAGACAAGAGGCCATCATCATTGACTCTATGGCTGCTACCGCAGATTACCCTAGCCTTCTTGTGCAGCGTGTGTTGAGTACACGTGTGGGACATGAAGAAGAGAAGATAATCCAACGCCACAATTTGTTCCACATATATTTCATTGTGCAGGATTGTCGTGTTCTCACTATCATTGATAGCGGAAGTTGCAATAACTTGGTGAGTTCAGATTTGGTTGAGAAGCTTGGCTTGACCACACGACAACATTCGCATCCATATAAACTTCAGTGGTTCAATAATAGTGGTAAGACTAAGGTAACTAAATCAGCACGCATTAACTTTTTCACAGGTTCTTATCATGATACTGCTGATTTTGATGTTGTCCCTATGCAAGCTTGTTCCATTTTGTTAGGTCGTCCATGTGAATTTGATAATGATGCTTTACACCATGGTAGAACTAATACATACACTATCATACATAAGGACAAGACAATTACATTGCTGCCTTTGTCTCCTACGGATATTATTAAACATGCTAAAGAGATTAAAAATAAACCTCCAACTGACATTGCTAAAAATAATGGGAATAATGGGATTAGGTTAAAAGGAGGTACTTTTCTTGCTACAACTTCTGCTACTGCTGAGTTATGTGATAATCCTGATGCACCATGTTATACTATGTTTTATCAACCTATTATGTCTGGTGCATTGCCTACTGTCACTAACCTTTTGCAGGAGTTCGCTGATGATGGGATGAAGTCGAGGACGACTCCAATTCTAGGAGGAGGGGATGATGAGGACATCGCCAAGATGGATTCGAGGACGATTCCAATTCAAGAAGGGAAGGATGATGAGGACATCGCCACGCTGAACACACCGACGCTATGGTCTTCCCTAAGTTACAATTCGTCCCCAACTTAGCTGTCACGTCACCCTCGGATTCAGCAGACACGTCGTTATTGTTTCGGTCATAACTCTCTCATACGACATCGAAACGGGGCGTTCTTGGATGCGTTGGAAAGGGGACGACGACACCGTCGTTTTGGATCTAGTCCCAGCTCCAGAAGGTCCGTGGATCATTCTGTGTGACCACGGCAAGGTGTTACATCACCTATTTGGGCCAACTTGGCCATGTATCGTGTCGGGCCTTAAGCCCAAGTTGTGGGCGCCCAACCCCTGGCCGTCCTCAACCCTAGGTCGAGTCTTAGACTATAAACACAGCCGTCGCCGCTGCTAGACAATTGGGTTTTGTTTAGAGTTTAGTTTTCCATCGAGAAACTGAATCGTTCATTGTAATTGTGGTGACAAATCCTTTTACAGTGATCCAGGGCCCCTGTTCTTGATCTCCTCCACTGTATCGATTAGTCCTTTGGAACCGAGTTCTTGAACCCTCTATTGATATTCGCATCATTCATATTTGCAATTTCAGATTGCGTGTTCTACCTTCTTGCTTGTGTTCTTCGATTCGCTTGCAGGAAAAGCCTTATTGGCGAGGTCAATCAAGTTGTGCTTGGTTGATAACCAACGGAGCAGTGGTGTAACGATTGCAGGGTTCGAATCGTGTCTGATTTGAAGCCGGATCGCTAACGTCGAGATCTCCACAAGTCGAACTTACCGGTTACCTCTCGTAAGATCGGGCCTGTATCTCATCACAAAGTGTCGTTCATTACAGATCAAAAACTTCGTCACAGATGTGTAATTAGTTCAATGACGAAGCCTTGATCGTCACAGATGAGTCGCGCGAGTGATCTGTGACGAAACCCTGTTCTATTCTGTGACGTTTCTTGTGATGATACCTGATTTCATCATAGATAGGGAGGGTTTGAGGATCGTCACCACTGATCTATGACAAAACATAAATATTCGTCATAAAAAGCGACATTAAGATTTTTGTCATATAAGTGGATATTTTTAGTAGTGATTCTACTGCCTAGATCGATATTGAATCTGAATCCATCTTCTTTAATTTAGAGTCGCAAGGTGAGTGCTCATTTCTTCCCTCCCTCATCCTTTCCTCTCTAGCTCACGCTCACTCTCTCCCTGTCCTAGATCTGTTGTCGACGGCAAGGCGTGCAGTTCCAGCGACAAACTAGAGCTTAGGGGCATTGTGTGTTTCAGCATTAACGAGCAAGCCTTAGATCCAATGCCAAGGCTTGTAGATCCAGCGAAACACGTGGTGATGGAGTGTGAGCTCCACAAGCTCCATGGTGGTTGGCGGGCTTCTCGACGGGCCAGTGTCGGCTTCCTCCACGGGCTTAGGCTCGGTAGGCCTGTACAACAGGCTCACCGAGATTTCTTTTTTTATTCTCGAAATTCATTTCTAGAGAAGTCAACTCTATAAATTGTGATTTAGAGTGACCATCATCTAGAGGCAAATGAGCCTCTCTCCTATGGAAATGGTATTTGTCTGCCTCTTAAAAGGCAGTTTCTACTAGTGGATACGTTTGTGCGCACGATCATGTGAAGGTAGTGAGATTGTGTGACTCACACCTGCCTTTGGTTTGCATTTGACACTGTGATCGAATTGGGTGACAACCGTGGCAACTATGAGACTTGGTGACTCATGACACTATCTTTGGTTGGTGGAGGCCTTGTGTGGCATTCCACACATAGTAGTGATCAGGTGGCATGGGGAGATTTTGTGACTTCAATACCTTTAGTATACCTTGACCGAGAGAGACTTGGTGACCAGGAGCGTGACTAGTAGAGCTTCAACATGGACTAGCACTACCACAAAAATAGTTTATACCAATAACATTTTCACCTCTGGTTTTGTTAAAACCATTGGTGAAAATATAGCACGTATGGTTTTCATGTTGCTTTTGTTTTTGCAGGGTCGATGTGTCTAGGAGGATAATTAAGTTTCCGGTTTGCATCTATGGGTTACCGGCTCGCTAGATTCTGATCTTGCGACGGCCGAACAAGTATCAGGCTTCTAGATCTAGTATTGCTAGTACAGGCGGTGCCAGATTGATTGTCTCTTGATCATCTTCGACAATGAGGTAGTCGATGTTCTTTGAACGTATTAGATACGTCCTGGGAAGTTTTCATGGTGTTGGATCATGTGTTTCTAAGTTTTGATGCCTTTTATGCACCTTTGACTATTGTCGGCATTATTGAGTTCCAACTGTTGGAATTTATAAATAGTTGTCAACATGGTTTAGAGGTGAAGATTGCTATTTAGGGGCACCCCTAGATATACTTTAGCGTGTGTGTATATATATATTACCCTACAGCTGGCTACAAAATAACTTATTCTATAGCCACTTTGAGTTACGATAATTGCTATGCTAATTTACGAGGTTATAGTAACCCCTTACTATGTGATTTACTATAGCATTACGGTAAATATCTCCATGTGTTATAGTAATTCAACTATCGTAAATATATACTGACATTGTCGTAAATTAGTATATAAAATTATCGTAAATAGAGGTGGCTACAAAATAACTTATTTTGTAGCTAGCTATAGAGTATACTCTCCTTATATATATATATATATATATATATATATATATAACTCAAAGTGGCTACACAATAAGTTATTTTGTAGCCAGCTGTAGGGTAATAGCTCTCTCTCTATATATATACTCTATAGCTAGCTACAAAATAAGTTATTTTGTATCCACCTCTATTTACGATAATTTTATATAGGAAAAAGTCTACATCACCCCCTGAAGTATGGGGTGGTGTCTAATTTACCCCCTCAAGTATGAAACGGTCTAATTTACCCCCTGAACTTTCCAAAACCGTCTACTTTACCCCCTAGGGCAGTTTTGGACGGCGGTTTGCTACAGTAATCATGGTTTTGCTACAGTAACTGAATCTTTAAAAAATCATAGTAAATCACAGAAAAATTGTAAAATGAAAAATCCAATTTTGTTAGACTCCACATGAGTAGATCTACACAATGAACATATAATATGATATGCTTTAGTACAAAATTTTTGCTATATCTTTAGATTTATTAGGATTTTCCAATAAATTTAAAGCTACAACAAAAACTTTGTACTAAAGCACACCATATTATATGTTCATTGTGTAGATCTACTCACGTGGAGTCTAACAAAATTGGATTTTCTATTCTATGATTTTTCTATGATTTACTAAGATTTTTTAAAGATTCAGTTACTGTAGCAAACCATGGTTACTGTAGCAAACCGCCGTCCAAAACTTCCCCAGAGTGTAAAGTAGACGGTTTTGGAAAGTTCAAGGGGTAAATTAGACCGTTTCATACTTGAGGGGGTAAATTAGACACCACCCCATACTTCAGGGGGTGATGTAGACTTTTTCCTTTTATATACTAATTTACGACAATGTTAGTATATATTTACGATAGTTGAATTACTATAACACATGGGGATATTTACCGTAATGTTATAGTAAATCACATAGTAAGGAGTTACTATAATCTCATAAATTAGCATAACAATTATCGTAACTCAAAGTGGCTACAGAATAAGTTATTTTGTAGCCAGCTATAGGGTAATAGAGCTATTTACCGTAATGTTATAGTAAATCACATAGTAAGGAGTTACTATAATCTCATAAATTAGCATAGCAATTATCGTAACTCAAAGTGGCTACAGAATAAGTTATTTTGTAGCCAGCTATAGGGTAGCTGGCTACAAAATAACTTATTCTGTAGCCACTTTGAGTTACGATAATTGCTATGCTAATTTATGAGATTATAGTAACTCCTTACTATGTGATTTACTATAACATTACGGTAAATATCCCCATGTGGTATAGTAATTCAACTACAACAAAAATATACTGACATTATCGTAAATTAGTATATAAAATTATCATAAATAGAGGTGGTTACAAAATAACTTATTTTGTAGCTAGCTATAGAGTATACTCTCTCTCTATATATATAGAGAGAGATTTACATGTAAACATGGATGTAACTGTGCTATTTTATTAATATAGAAATATAGAATTCCTTCCCCTCGGGAAAAAAAAAAGCTTGGCGTCAACTACGCATGAGCCTAGTGAGCATTATTCTACAAAACAAGTAGAATATGTATATTCTACTAGCGCTCAACGAAATTGTTCGTGTCATGTTGCTTTGTTTGATTGCATTCTTTTTGGTCTTTCATGTAGAAATATGGGGCAAACCACGAACCAGAATATAATAATCTAGAGCCCAGAGGTTTGGACTCCCATGAAGGAAACTACCTTGCCAAGAAAACGAACAAAAGCTCATCCATGGCTCATTCTGGTGACCGACGACGTCAGATAACGAAACTGCAAACAATTCATGAAAGCATATGCATGCAGCATGAGGCATTATTGTACGCTAGCTCATATAGGTACTGCTCACTGTGGGTACGTAGCTATCACCTAGCAAGAGCGAGCATATCACTTTACGACAGTGTGTAGTTTGGCGTGAAGGAGGTACATCGTCCTAGCTGTTCTGTCTACATCATAGGTACGCTTATTCACTTTCTTCCTTAGAGAGCAAGGAATCAAAATGAGACTGATATTCATGTGAATTATAAGGGTAAATTTTTATAACTAGTTTAACCATCACAGTATGAGATCCCCCCAGCCCGCTCCTGAGTTTTCTGGAGCCTGGAGTCAAAATAAAACTCGAGGACTCCTGGTATATGAAGTACTGCCAGTCACAACTTGTAGCGACTAATGAGACTAATTACAAAATAAT
Source organism: Saccharum spontaneum (assembly GCA_022457205.1). Lineage (NCBI taxonomy): Eukaryota > Viridiplantae > Streptophyta > Magnoliopsida > Poales > Poaceae > Saccharum > Saccharum spontaneum. Next base: position 22,313,156 of record CM039590.1, on the reverse strand, counting down.
AGATCGAGAAATAGTCTTTAGGTCAATGAAACGGTCAATAAGGGAAATTAAAAACCACAATTTAGATCAACTCATGTATGGCTATGCGGTATATTCCCTGAGGTCTTGTTTGGATGTAGTCGGATTTGCATCAATCCACATATCTTAGTGGATTGGAGTGAAATTTAAACAAAATTCCACCCAAATCCACACCAAGACATGTGAATTGAAGTGAATCTGATAACATCCAAATAAAACCTAAATGTTAGATATTACAGTAAGGAAAAGGGAAAATATAGTGCTTGCTCTATATCCTCGTGTGGATTCCTAGGAGATCAAACAGAGCAACGAGTGCCCTGGGTGATCACTCTTATGTTTGTGCAATCAAACAGTTGGTGTAATCGCAGAAAAGAGAGAGTATGACGACGGCAAGCAAGCATGGTCCTGACTCCTGACTTTGCTCCCCGCAACCGTGCCACGTGAACCAGCGGGTCATTAGTTCGGATAACTACCTTTACGGGAAATTCCAATTTGGACTATCATATTCAACGCAGCAAGATACTCTAGCGGCACGCACTGCTGCAGTGTACAAACTGAGAACGTTGAGAAGCACATGCCCCTCTTCTCGGATCATGACAAGAAACCGTATGTACGTACGCGCGTATATTTTCTTTAAGGATTTAGGATACGCATGCATCTTGTTGGTGTTGGCGAATTCCCAACCAGAAATATCTTGCGGGGAGCCTGGGAACTGGCCGACATTGTACAGCACGGCAAGGCCTGTGAGCAGGCACAAAGGACAATAAAAAGAAAAGAAAACCTAATTTGTTCGCCACCATAAGCAGCAATGGCAGGCCTGCAATTCGCTTATTCACGTGCGCGATGATGGCACGGATCAGCTCAGCAGCTTGCTCAGTCCGTCTCACTTTTCTTCTCGCTAACCCCGTCTTTTTTTTTGTTTTTTTGCCCTTTTTTTTTGAAAGATTCTCTTAAATAGGCCTCTAGCGGAAAGATTTCAAAAAATGGACCCTCAGCTTGGCGCCATGGTCGATGGCGCCAAGCTATAACGTCATGGCGCCAGGAAACATGGCGCCAAGATCCATCCGACATGGCCACGTGTAAATCTACGTGGCGCAAGGCTTGGCGCCACGGATCTTGGCGCCAAGCCCCTGCAAAAAATGTCGGCCCCTTCCTTTTCTTCTTCCTTCTCTTTCTTTTCTTCCTCCTTCTCTCTTCTTCTTTCTTCGTCCGGCCGGCCCACGCCCGACGCCGCCGCCACCCGCCCGACGCCGCGGCCGGTCACCGCGCCGCCCCCACGCGCCGCCGGCCGCCTGCCACCGCCGCCCGCCGCCCCCGCGCCGGCTGCCGCCGCCCGCGCCGGCCGTCTCCGCCCGCGCCGGCGCCGCCCCCGCCGGCCGCCGCCGCCCCCCTCGCCGGCGCCCCCCCCCCCCGCCGCTGGCCGCCGCCGCCGGCCCTTCGGTATGGTTTTTTTTATAGTTAGGATTAGTTAATTTTAATATATATTTTTTTAGTTAGTATTTATTGTTTAGTTTAGTATGAATATTTATATTGTTTAGTTTTAATACATATTTTAATATTGTTTAGTTAGTATTTATTTTGTTTAGTTAGTATTTATTGTTTAATTTTTTATAGTTTAGTATGAATATTTATTGTTTAGTTTGATTATTTATTTTTTAGTAGATATGATTATTTATATTTTTAGTATGTATTTTTAAATTATTATTAATTAGTTAGTTATTTAGTTAGCTAATTATTTTTTAGTATTAGTTAGTTATTTTTTAGTTATTATTTTTTTTCGAGTTAGTTATTTAGTTAGTTAGTAGTAGTATGCTTAATTAGATAGTTAGTTGTTGACTAATAAAATGTGCCTGTGCTTTTTAGTTAATTAGTATTTTTTAGTTAGTAGTAGTTAGTATGTAATTTTTAGTAGTTAGTAGTAGTTAATATCTATTTTTTAGTTAATTAATTAGTTAGTAGTGAATAATTAGTAGTTAGTAGTACTTAGTATGTACTTCATATTTATTAGAGACCTATTACTTATTATGTTTTAAATATATTGGAGTAAAACAATTATGCTTAGTTATGTTTTCGAACTAGATGGGCAATCTAGTGAGCATTTATTATGGAGAAACTGTAGAACGAGATCGCTATGGATATGTTGAGCTTGTTGACATGCAAAGTGTGCCTGTGCTATTCAATGAGAGGCCATCATTCAGTGAGTTGACTGCAATAGCTCGTGAGGAGGTACATTACCGTAGAGATGATGGCATCATAGTTGAGGGTGTACTTCACCTTGGTTACCCTCCCAACATGCTAAGGAAGATGATCCCAATAGGTTGTGCAGATCAGTAGGACAACTATGTGAGATCGGCTATGAAAAGCTAGTTCCAAAGTTTGGATGTGGTTGTGCAGCGGGTGCTCGTTGATCCAATCCCTCTTGGGTTGTCCCCGCCAATGGGTGAGCAGGCATATTTTGAACCTCCCGTCCCGGAACGTGATGTGGATGCGGAGGTCCCGCCTACGGTTCCCGATGCACAATCTGCCCCCAATGATGTGGCACATCCTCCTCAGGAGATCCCTTTGACACAGAATCATCTGAGTAAGTATCAATTAGGTGTCCTTTTTTTCTTTGAAACTTAAGTCTTTTCTTTTCATCCACTCTTCTTATCATCTCTTCTTCGTTGTTGCAATGTTGCAGGAGATGTTCCCGATAATGAGGGCGCTCCTGCTGCTGATGCTCAAGTCCAGATTGGAGATGGAATCCGCGCCTCCAATAGTGTTGAAATTATGAATAATTCAGAGCCATATGAGATCGCAAGGGCTGTTGATTCTGACGATGATCGTCCCGTTGGAGAGCTCACAGAGTGACGTTGAGATGCTTAGGCGTATTTTTCCCGGCCGTCGTGATCCTATGGTTCATGAGTTCAGTGATCTTACTCATTCAGATCAGGCGTTTGCAGAAGGACGTGATGATGAGCTGCAGGAAGCTCCAGAGGCTGGTCCTAGTATGGAGATAGAGAAGGAGAGGGTTTTCAATGACCTCCCTGCATTGAAGAGGTGGTTGCAAGCGTTTGCAGTGTTACGCAAGAGACCGTATAAGGTCCTGCATTCCTATGTGGAGCGGCGTTACACGGTTGTGTGTGACAAGGAACGCTGTCCATGGAGAGTTTGTGCAAGGAAGCAAAAGGTCTCAGGAAAGTGGAAGATCACAAGAGTTGTTGGGCCACATACCTGTTCTTCACATGACCTCAGCACAAAGCATCGGCAGTTGACATTAACCCTCATTGCCAAGCGGTTGATGAAAGTATTACAGGGAGAGCCGAATATGAAGGTCAGGACAATTATCAAAATAGTTAATGAGGTATATGGAGGATATGACATAAGTTATGGCAAAGCCTGGAGGGCTAAGCAGCGTGCGTGGAAGATGATATATGGGGACTGGGAGGATGGCTACGAGCAGCTTCCAGTACTTCTCAATGCAATCCAAGCAGTGAATCCCGACATGCATTACGAGTACATCCCTAGGCCAGACGCATGGAAGGATGGGAGGCAGATATTCTTCCGTGCTTTCTGGTGCTTCCCTCAGTGTGTTGAGGCCTTTAGGCACTGCCGTCCAGTCTTCTCCATTGATGGTACATTCTTGATTGGCAAGTACCGTGGCACACTACTCATAGCCATATCGTGTGACGCAAACAACAAGCTTGTTCCTTTGGCATTTGCTTTGGTTGAGAGGGAGAATAATGATAGCTGGGGATGGTTCTTGAGGCTAGTCCGGATACATGTGGTTGGGCCTGGCAGGGAGGAGGGCGTCATATCGGATAGGCACCAGGGCATACTTAATGCTGTGCGAGAGGAGATAGAGGGGTACGCGCCTTTGCACCATCGTTGGTGTACTCGGCACCTTGCTGAGAATCTACTCCGGAAGGATGGTGTCAAGGATAATTTTGATCTTTTCCAGGAGGCTGCTCGACAGCTTGAGGATAGGTATTTTCGGAGGAAGTTAGAGGAGGTCAGAACCGCATCTAATGCAGAAGGTAGACAATGGCTGACAGGTTTGATGAGAGATGTCGAGAAATGGACAAGAGCTTATGACGCAGGTGGTTGGAGGTACGAGTTTCAGTGCAGCAACATGGCCGAGTCATTTAATAAGCTGTTGCTGGGGATTTGTGGTATGCCCGTGAACGCTATCGTTCAATTCACATTCTATAAGCTTGTTGCATGGTTCAACGATCGGCACGCCCATGCATTGCAGTTGCAGAGTGAAGGTAAGATTTGGGCCCCAACACCTCAGGCACATTTAGAGAAGGCGAAGGAAAGGGCTGGGACATATGAGGTCACATGTTTTGACCATGTGACGGGAAGGTATGAGGTGAAGCATACCGGTGGTACTACATCTGATGGCGAGGTCCGAGAGTCGAGGATTCATGTGGTAGTCCTCCAAGATTTCTCATGCACTTGTGAGAAACCAAGGCAGTATCACTTTGTATGCTCTCACCTTGTAGCAGCTGCTAGGCATCGCAACTATGATATTGAGGCTAGGATACCTCATCAGTTGGTCGACACGCTGGTCGAAACATGGAGGCCCCGCTTTGTGCCTTTCCGAGACCCTGGAGAGTGGCCTCCATACGACGGTTCAAGGTACGTTGCAGATCCAGCTTACCGTTGGGACAAAAGGGGCTCTAGAAAGAGGACGAGGCACAAGATGGTTATGGATCAGATACCTGGTAGAACGCGACGTGGTAGAGCGACGCCATTTCTTAATGACCCAGAGCAGTACGAGTGTGGCAAGTGTGGTAGACTTGGGCACAATTCCCGCACCTGCCATTGGCAAATTAGTGAGGTGCGACTTGTAGGTGTTTTTATTATTTAATACTTATCATATTGATTGTTCAATTCTTACTTTACGTTTAATTGCTATTTATTTAATAAGTTACTGACAATAATTTCTTTAGGATGGCGCAATTCCACCTTCTGGATCCGGTGTACGACGAGACCCACCGAGGACGTCTCGTAGCGTCGGGGCAGGTAAGATTTGACACTCTTATATCACATACTTCGAATTATAAGTGCATATATGTGTGTCAAGTAACATTTGTATTTTGTTTAAATGCAGAACCTTCCCCTCCTTCGTTCTAGAGTACATGGAGGGTTCTTGGAGATGCAGTACGACGACAGGTACACCCCGTACCTATCGAGAGCTGGCCTCGACGTCGTATCTTTCCAGGTTCGACGTGGCCTGCCTTTGTTCAACTCGGCGGGCTTGACTGCGTTGGTGGACATGTATTTTTTTAACAAATAGGTTGTATTAATAATCATTTGTTGACGCGGCAATGTTTCTAATAACCATTTTTTTTGCTAAAATTATAGGTGGCGACCTGAGACTCACAGCTTTCACCTGGCGTTTGGAGAGATGACAGTCACGCTACAGGACTGTCAGAAGATGCTTGGTCTGAGGATTCGTGGGAGGGCGGTGACAGGGCTGTGTAGGTCAGAGGGCTGGAGAGCTAGGGTGGAGGCCTTCCTTGGGCGTGAGGTGGGTGACCAAGGAGACCGCACTTCTAGTGTCCATCTCTCCTGGCTTAGGGCTGAGTTCGGACAGTGTCCTCCTGACGCAGACGACCGGTTCAGTACTACTGTAGGGCGTGGATCCTACACTTATTTAGCTCTATTCTCTTCCCCGATGGAACAGGCGACACTGCTTCGTGGATGTGGATCCCTTGCCTCACAGACTAGGACCAGGCTGGTCAGTACAGCTGGAGCTCTGCGGTGTTGGCTTTCCTTTACCGTCAGCTCTGCGAGGCGTGCTGGCGTTCTTCACCGTCAGCCTCACTTGGTGGGTGTGCGTACCTACTCCAGCTGTGGATGTGGTCGCGGCTGCCAGTTGCTCGTCCGGTGATGTTGGCTCCGCGTGACTAGTTCCCAGTACATAACGCACGTCTACAGCCGACGTGGGCGTACCTATGGGACCAGGTGACAGTCCCTCATGCGAGGATGGAGCGGGCGTACAAAGAGTACACGGACGAGCTAGACAGGCTAATGGCCTCTAGTGTAAGTACAAATTATTATATATGTTGGTTCGAAAAGAAATTATCTATTATGCTATCTAACTAATTGTTTGGACACGTTGCAGGTGATTTGGGAGCCGTACGCAGACGAGGCCGCACTTCCTTTTGTGGTGAGCAACATATATGATAGCGACAGCGAGCTCTACAGGGTGAGGTGCCCTCTTATCTGCTTCTATGCTGTCGAGTACCACCTTCCACATCGAGTTGCACGCCAGTTTGGAGCAAGGCAGCGTTGTCCACCATCTCCAGTTTCGACAAGTGTTGACTTGCACAAGTAAGTGTTCTCTTCTTTGTAATTGGACCTTTTTCCAGATGTTTCACTTACCCATACCACATTATATATGTCGACTAAGATGCATGAAATCTTTGTTGGTATGTTTGTATGTCTATGGAATGTATATATGTGTGGTTTGCTTCAACATATAAAGGAAACTCTGCCGAAATTTTTAGCTTTTGTCATACATGTATGCTATAGCGACACGATGTTCACTAACTTCTGTATATGTTTTGCAGGCTCGATCGTAAGAAAAACAGGAAAATCTTTGATTGGACCCATCACCACCGAGACTACATCGACATGTGGGAGTTGTTCGATGGGAACGTGGATGACAACAACGAGGCGCACACGAACATAGACTACAGGCGGTACCAAGCTTGGTACCACCAAGCTACTCGTCCGAGGCTTAGGCTGCAGTGAACACAGGATGACTACGCTGACATTGAGTCATCAGAGGATGAGGACACGGCGTACGACACCTCTACTCGTGTCGGTCGCCAGGTCGGAGCAGGACCCATCTTGGACAGAGTGGTATGTCATGTGCTCTACTTTTATATATCGATTTGCGTAACAATGAATTACAACCTAAAACTTTGTTGTAGGGTAACTCCCTCAAGATGTCTGTCCAAGAAATCGAACGGTTTCGTCCGAGGGTGAGGGACGACGAGACACGTAGCTTCCTCGATGTAAGTACCTATAAATATGCAAATATTAGAGTACTAATACGTTCAATACATTGACTAAACATGATTTTGTGCACCAGAGATTGGCACGTCGGCTACGCCGTACCGCGGCGCGCTGTGGTTGCAGGACAGACATGACGGAGGACGTGTACGTGCCTTCTGCACCCAGAGGTGGCGTAGGTTCGTCTAGCCACCCACCTACAGGGTCGCGAGACCAAGGCACCGAGGAGGACGACGACGAGGACGACGATGACGACGACGAGGACGAGGACCAGGGGCACGAGGAGATTGGACCGTCTCAGCTAGACGATGCTCCCTGGACTCAGCCTACGCAGCCGGTCGGTACCAGGCGACGTCGACCACCTGACCCTTATACTCCAGGCACCCACGCTCTTGGACACAAGGGCAAGGGTAAGTCTAGGAGACAGTGAGGGACTGTAGGTGACTTTTGGACTGTATGGACTATTATTATGGACTTTTATATCCTATTTTTATGTACTGAATGAACTACTATGGAGTTTATGACATATGCACTTTAAACGTGGGTGCTGATGATGATCATATATTTGTTTAAGGTGAATGTCATATATAATTGTTGATGACATGTTTATGTGATATCTGTGTTTGGATTGAATCAAAAATAGGGAAAACTCTACCAAAATTTTCTGAAACATGTCAAGTCGTGCAGTACACCGATAGCATATAGCCTTTTCAGTGATTTATCATGTCACTATCCTATGGTACATCCTCTTTTACAAATGAATTGATTGATCAAGGAATCTAGCCTTTACAGATGAGTTTTCAAATAGGCTTTTCAGTAATTCAAATAGGCTTTTCAGGGATAGCGTCTAGGCTTTTCAGGAGCATTAAAGCCACAATACAGCGGCTCTCCACTCCACTGCTGGCTATATATACACCTTCCTCCATACAATGCTAGTCACTTGAAACCAGAAGTTGGTTATCTACGAGTAGTAATGTCTGGAAGGTCATCCAGAGAGAAGGGAACGGGGGGAGTAAGGGTACTCCCATTGTGTGGGAGGGGTCTTTGGGTCCGGAAGACTTTGATGAGCCAGTGTATCATTTTCCTGTCGAGACCAAGAGAGATTTCACCAAAGAGTGTCCACTCCGAGGATATGATAACCGGAAAGAAGATTGGCCAAAATATAGACATGGTGAGGACTGCTTAGTGCAGATGTTCGTGGAGGGTTTGGATGGAGGTCGCCGATTCTTCAAATGTCCGCGAGCAGAGGTAACTGGTTTTAAAATTTGTTACTCAATTTTTTTCCATTATTTTGCATCTCATAGGCGTTACTAACTGCATGTTCAATGAAATCTTTGAAATGTAGTGTTCAGAGTCCAAAGAAAACTGTGGCTTCACTAGATGGGTCGATCCTAGACCAATCTATCCCCACGCACAGTACATCTACTACTTGCAAGACCGTATCTTCGAACTAGAAAGGGAAGTTAGCAACGGTTACAAGGACGAGGAAGCAGACGATACCAGTAGTGGTGCTATTTCACAGGACGGACCATGCCATGATCCATATTGCAGCTGCCCTAACCACAAGAACAACGGGCCTCCGCCACCACCCCCGCCACCTCCACCATCAACAATGGGAGGGTACTATAGAGAAGGGGCTACACAGTTCGCTATGTGGCCGCACTACTAGATAGAACAAATCTAGCATATGTACATGCCATGTAATGTACTTGTTGTTCGCTCTAATTACCTAAGGCATGTTAGGTTTAGTCTAGGACATATGTGTCCTTGTTTGGTACAAGTTCTGACATGCCATGTCCTATGTTATGCGTGGTGAATTATGAAATCTAGTACTTCCTTATGTTATATATGCAACTCGATAACTAGTTTCAGTAACTCAGTCACATTAAACATGATATATGACAACACCAAGCAAGGTCCAAAAACTTAAAGTGCATATGAAGTACATGACGACGAATTAAATAACACAGAACATGTCCTACGTACATGATTTACCTAAAGTACATCGACCATGTTCTAGGCATACAACTAGCATATTACTGAGTACAACGAGGTCACTTTCCCTTGTTCTGGGCATTGGGATTCTCCTCCATCACTGCCTTCGCTCGGCGCACGCGCTCAAGCTTCCTCTCCCTCTCCTCCCTACACGTAGCAACACGCCTCATTTCCTCCTCTTCCTTGTGCTCCTTCGCTGCTGCCTCCTCTCTACGTCTCTTCTCTAAGATCTCCAGGCGCTCCGCATCCCACTCCTTCAAGCCTTGTAAAATCCGCATGTCAGCCTCCTTGATCTCAGTGTCGATCCACTGTTCAAAATCACATAGCGGTGGAAGGGTCTGCAGCAAATTCAATTGTTTCAAATCCAATTATTATGCAAAACTTCACATGACACAAATTAATTAATAAACAAAAGCAATTTCTCACAATAAATGTACTGCGGCGCTGACGCTCTGTTGGTTCCCATGCAAAATTAGAACACATCTAATATCTCTACTTATATGTTGCCTCATCTTCGAAAATTTCTACCTTGCAAGGATCATCACAAAAGCACATAGGTATTGGCACACCGCTAGGGAGCGGCTTTAGGACGTATGGACTTTCGGTCATCCGTCCATAGCTACAATTCAATAAATTCGGTTCTAATATAACAAAATAAATAACAATAAATCTTAAAAATAAAGGTTTATTATACGATGAAACGAATGTACACATACCTTTGTTTTCTAGCTTTTCCACGTCTAGGCATCCTACGGTTGAACAATACATACGTATTTTAAAATGTGAAGTTCATAGGTAAAGAATATGCCTTCATTTTACCAAATCGATTCGAATAAATTAAGAAAGGGTGACAGGATACCTACCTCTCGAAGATCCACGGATAAAATCCAACTTCTCACGGTCCAATTGCTCGATTAAAGAGCAACGGCAGAAGTGTTTAAATGAAAAACCCGAAGAGAAGGAGTAAGAAAACGAGAATGACTCGGGGAGGAAGAAGGGGGTCATGTTAAAATATGGGTGCTTGGCGCCAGGGACCATGGCTCCAAGGCTTGCGCCAAGATCCATGGCGCCAAGCCTTGGCGCCATGATCCATGGCGCCAAGCTATGCCACGTAGATTCACGAGTGGCCACGTCGGATGGATCTTGGCGCCACGTTTCCTGGCGCCATGACGTTATAGCTTGGCGCCATCGACCATGGCGCCAAGCTGAGGGTCCATTTTTTGAAATCTTTCCGCCAGGGGCCTATTTAAGAGAATCTTTCAAAAAAAGAGCTAAAAAAACAAAAAAGACGGTCGCTAACCCAGATATGCCATAGACATACAAAATGCTCTACAAAAGATACTGTAACAAATTACTCCCTCCGTTCCAAATTATAAGACATTTCAAAAATCTTGATAGTCAAAATATCTTAAGTTTGACCAAAATTATAGAGAAAATTACAAAAATTTATAACATCAAATAGATATATTATGAAAATAATTAATAAAGAATCTAATGATACTTAATTGGTGTTATAAATATTATTATCTTATCATATAAATTTAGTTAAGTTTGAGATCCTTTGACTCTTCAAGATTCTTGGAATGACTTATAATTTGAGATGGAGGGAGTAGTACTGAATACTGATCGAAGCAACAAGCTGTACAAAAGGTGAAATCCACTGACCAACAGGTGATCTTCTCGACGGGTTTTCAAAGCAGGATTCAACCTTCGCCCATGGCTCCTGACCTTCACTGATCACCAGAGTGGTATTCGCGGTTCATAGACCACACTTACCAACGAAACGTGTTCCATGCCATCCACGACAAGGCAACCTCCAACCTGAGTACAGGCTGAGTCAGCACCTCCTACGGCACAACCGCACACCCAAACCTGAGAACAGGCTCAGTCAGCACCCCTACGGCGCATGGTTGCTGTAATCTCCCCTTGCGCCGCCGCTGCCACCGTCAGTCACACCATTAGGGATGCTTGCCCTATTAGGGTTTGCCGTGGCGGAGTATGGAGAGTAGGAAGTAGCAGCGCTGCTGTTGCTGCTTCTCGTGCGCCCAGCTGTACTGATCCTAGTAATTTTCGTTCGAGCTCTCCGCCCCTGAAATAGCAAATGATCAGGTGTCAGTGAACTAGGGCCTTACAATCAATGGATCCGAAGGACAAACAATAAAATGTATTTTCTTTATGCAAGAAATACTAGTTCCAAGTTCCAACTAGAGAGTAGGTATAGTTGACACATAAATGATAGGATGATAACACAATCATTATCATGACAAAATTGCTGCATCTTCATGAAGCTATTTCCAATACTCCATTCTCCAACTAGTAAACTAGATTAAATGAACTTTGCCAAACAGGGCCCAGACAGGGGAAACCAGGATATTAGTCAACCCAAGTCTACAGAAAGGGAAAAGAAATTATCCCAACCACTGCAAATGTACACCCAAGATGAAGAGCTTCCCAAAATTAATCCAAACAAAGAAGACTGACCATTCTAAGGCAAATTGACTGGTTGGGGCAGCAAAGGATAAAAGTTCACCTCGATAGTTGGGAACTGGTTACATGTCAACATTAATCCATGAGCCCCATTCAAAAGCTGGACAAGAGCATCAATCCTCAAACCTATTATTGTGGTATAGGAGATGATTCTTTTTGAGATGCTGACAGACTCAAGTTCTGCATGGGTGGTCTTAAGATTTTTTTTAAGACCTTACCCTTATAGTTGAGCATGCTAGAGGAATGTGGTTAGGTTCCATCTGGGGTCAACATAAAATATGGTAACAACTTAACATGAAAATTCATGTTCCCCTTCAGCATTAAGTCCAATTCATACCAACTGCTTGATAAATTTGTGTCATCTTATTCCAATACCATGAGTTCAATTAGCCTCTTGGATTGCTTTATACATTGTCATGTCATAATGTAGGGTTTGCACCAAAATCAAGTACGGAGTACATAATATTGAAGCCTGAACTACCATGAACAATGTTGGAGTATGTGTTTAGGCCCATGAGGCTAAGGCCCATGTGGCCCATGTATGGAACCTATATAGCTACCCTTCTAGGGTTAGCCCTAATCAATGGAATCACAACTTCTAGCATGGTATCCAGCCTAGGTTAGTCTTTCTCCCTTCCCCTCCACCCAGCCGCCGCCAGCCACACCTGGTGGCCGCCGCCGGCCAGCCGACGCCATGGCTGGCCGCCCCCCTCCTCCTCCTTCCCTCTACAGTCACTTCCCACCCCTCTCTTCCTCATCCACCTGGGCCCAGGTGCTGGCCGGCTCCCCTACCTCTGGTGCCGCGCCCACCACTCCTCTGCCCGCCGCCGGTGCCGCTCGCCCGGCCCTCTCTGGTGCCGCGCCCACCACTGGCGCTGGCCCAGAGGCGGATGCGGCTGCCACTGCAGCCAGCGGCTCTTCCCCCCTCCATGCAGCCGCCGCTCTCTCCCCTACAGCCGCCGCCTTTCACCAGCAGCTGCGCCACCACCTGCAGGGCGCGGCCGTCCTTCCCCAGCCGCTGCAGGGCGCGGCCCTTCCTCCTCCTGCAGCCGCTCCTGGAGCCCCTGCCCAGGTCCTCACCGCAGCCGCCGCTCCTGGCGCCGGGGGGGGGGGGGGGGTCCTGAAGCGGGTGAGGAGGCAGGGGGCGCCGATGGTGGCCTCCAGCGCCTCCTCCAGCAGCCGCAGCCCCTCCACCAGCAGCCGCAGCCCCTCCTACAGCCGCTCCAGCCTCTCCAGGCGCTGCACGAGGGCCTGCTGGCTGCTGCTGCCCCCTCCGATCTTCAGTCGGCCCCTCCTGGGGGTCTCCCTCTCGGCCTGACTGGACCGAACCTCACCCTCGCCGCTGCTCTCGTCGCTGCCCGGACCGCCGCCGCGGAGGGACAGGCCCGCGTGCGCGCGGCCGCTCTCGTGTGGGAACGTGAGCGCGACGCGGCCGACACCCTGGCCCGCCAGATCGCCGAGGCCGAGCAGCTCCTCACCTCTCCCGTGGGCTAGGACGCCGGAGCCACCTCCTCTGCCTCGCCGGGACGCCGCGTGTCACACACTGCCGTCCTCTGGCACGACCTGGCCGACCCGCTCGTGGCTCAGCTACACTACCAGGCCGGGGGGTCCAGAACATTCGCCTGCTCCTTCCGGTCGTCCTCGAGCCGGAGTCGCCCTCGTACGCCCGCTGGCGGGATCTGGTGCTCCTCACTCTTCGCCGCTACGCCCTCGACGACCACGTCCTCGTCGACGCCTCGGTCGTCGTCCAGACACCGTCGTGGCTCCGTCTCGACAGCATCGTTCTCTCCTGGATCCTGGGGACGATCTCTCTGGACCTCCACGACCTCGTCCGCACCTCCCCTGACGCGCGCCGGGCGTGGCTTGCCCTTGAGGGCCAGTTCCTGGGCAACGCTGAGGCCCAGGCTCTACGTCTCGACGCGAGCTTCCGCACCTTCGTCCAGGGTGACCTCTCCGTCGGCGAGTTCTGCCGTCGGATGAAGGGCATGGCTGACTCCCTGGGGGACCTCGGGTGGCCCGTGGAGGATCGCATCTTGGTCCTCAACGTCCTCCGGGGGCTCAGCGACCGCTACGCGCACCTCAGGACGTGGATCACCCGTCAGAGGCCCTTCCCCACCTTCCTGGAGGTCCGTGACGATCTCGTCATGGAGGAGCTCACGCAGGGCCTCCAGCCGGGATCCACCGCCTCTCCGGGGTCCTCGTCTTCCTCGACGGCTCTGGCTGCTACTCCGCCGCGTCAGTTTGCTCCACCACGGTCGACCGCTCCACCGCCACAGTCTCTCCTGGGTCCTCCTCCCTCCGGGCCGAGCGGAGGTGGGGGGGTCGTGGCGGTCGTCGTTGCCGCGGAGGGGATCGCGGTGGCCGGGGTGGCCTCCCCCAGGCTTCGGCACCGGGTGGGCCACCGGGAGGGGCACCATGGCCTTTCTTCCAGAACCCGTAGTCCGGGCGCATCTCCATGTGGCCCTACCACGCCATTGGGGCCGACTCGCGTCCACCGGTGGCCATGCTCACCGGAGCTCCTCCTGCTCCTGCCGGTCCTCCACCCGGCGCCTTCCCGGCTGCGGCGTGGACTCCACCTTCTGGGACTCTCCCGGGGGTCGCCGGATGGGACCAGGCAGCCCTGGCTCGCTCGTTCAGCACCATGGGCCTGACGCCTCCGGTCGGACCTGAGTGGATCGCTGATTCGGGAGCCATCTACCACACCACTCCTGACCCCGGTATACTTTCGTCGCTTCACTCTCCCTCTTCCTCTCTTTCTTCGTCCATTATGGTCGCAAATGGTTCTTGTATTCCAGTCACGTCTGTGGGTACCGCCGGTGCTCATGGCTCCTTCCGTCTTCCTGATGTTCTTGTTGCTCCCTCTATGGTTCATAATCTTCTTTCTATTCGTCGTTTTACAGCTGACAATTCTTGTTATGTGGAATTTGACTCTTCTGGTCTTACTGTAAAGGATTTGGCTTCCCGGCGTCCTCTGCTCCGATGTGACAGTTCCGGGCCCCTTTACACCCTTCGCTTCCCGGCGGCTCCTTTGTCTTCTTCGCCGCCCGTTTTGTCAGCTGCCTTCGTCGCTTCTACTTCCTCTACTACCTGACACCGGCGCCTCGGCCATCCTGGACGTGATGCCCTGATACAGCTCAGTCGTAGCTCCGGTCTTCCATGTACTCGAGCTCATGACGAGCAACTGTGTCATGCGTGCCAATTGGGCCGACATGTTCGTCTTCCTTTTTCTAGTTCTACTTCCCATGCGGCCCGTATTTTTGATCTTGTACATTGCGACCTATGGACATCTATTCTGAGTATTTCCGGTTATAAGTACTATCTTGTGGTTGTTGATGATTTTTCGCATTATTCGTGGACATTTTCTCTCCGTGCGAAGTCAGATACGTTTACCACGCTCCTTCACTTCTTTACTTGGGTGTCTACACAGTTCGGCCTCACCATCAAGGCCGTCCAGTGTGACAATGGTCGTGAGTTTGATAACTCCACCTCCTGAGCTTTCTTCCTCTCTCACGGTGTTCAGTTACGCATGTCTTGTCCATAAACCTCTTCGCAGAATGGCAAGGCTGAGCGGATGATTCGCACCACCAACGACACCGTGCGTATCCTTCTGTTTCAGGCCTCTCTTCCTGCTCGCTTCTGGGCTGAGGGCCTGCACACCTCCACCTACCTTCTTAACCGCCTTCCTTCCGCTGCCTGTCCCGCTCCCACACCTCACCACGCCCTCTTCGGTACCCCGCCTCGGTACGATCACCTCCGCGTGTTTGGGTGTGCGTGTTACCCCAACACCGCTGCCACTTCTTCTCACAAGCTGGACCCTCGCTCCACGCACTGTGTCTTCCTCGGGTACTCCCCGGATCACAAGGGGTACCGGTGCTTTGACCTTACCTCCCGACAGGTTCTCATCTCTCGCCATGTGGTGTTCGATGAGTCCGTCTTTCCCTTTTCCAGCACTACCACCCCTCCGGTCCCTGACCCTCCCTCCTTGTTTCCCACTGACCCGGTGGTCCAGCCACATTTTTCGTGGTCTCCTGCAGGTACCGCTTCGCCGCGCGCCGGGCCGGCCACCTGTCCTGGATCTCCAGCGGGTCCGGGCCCGTCGTCCTCTAGCGCGGCCCCGTCCTCTCCGATTGGTGCAGACCCGGGGCCTTCGTCCCCCGCTTCTGCCCCGGGGGGGTCGTGCCGGTCGCTGATGCCAGATCCCGTCCCGGCACCTGCCGCGGCACCTCCGTCGAGGTTCGCCGCGCCGGTACGGGTGTACCAACGCAGGCCGCGGCCGTCGCCGCTCGCGGTCCCTTCTCCGCCGGGGACACCGACACCACCGTCGCAGTCCCCGCCGGCTCGTGGTGCCCCGCCGGTCTACCACCCGCCGCTGCTTCACCGACACCCGCGACACGTTCACCCGATGGTGACACAGCACGCGGCTGGCACACTACCACCTCGTGCCCTCGAGGCTTCGACCAGCGAAGCGGTGGTCTCCCCGGTACCCTCTTCCGTCTGCGACGCCCTGTTGGACCCTCACTGGCGCCATGCGATGGAAGAGGAGTACGCCGCGCTACTCGCCAACCAGACGTGGGAGTTGGTGCCCCGGCCGCCAGGCTCCAACATCGTCACCGACAAGTGGATCTGGACCCACAAGCGCCGGGCCGATGGCTCTCTCGAGCGCTACAAGGCTCGATGGGTCCTCCGGGGTTTCACTCAGCGACCGGACGTCGACTACGATGAGACCTTCAGCCAGGTGGTCAAGCCGGTCACCGTCCGTACCGTGCTCTCGCTGGCGCTGACTCGGTCTTGGCCCGTCCACCAGCTGGACGTCAAGAACGCCTTCCTCCACGGCCTTCTTACCGAGACGGTGTACTGCAGTCAGCCGGCGGAGTTCGTCGATTCCACCCATCCTGACATGGTCTGCCGGCTCAACAGGTCCCTCTACGGCCTCAAGCAGGCACCTCGGGCGTGGAACCACCGGTTTGCTGCTTTCTTGCTGACCCTGGGGTTCATGGAGGCCAAGTCTGATACGTCCCTGTTCGTCTACCACCATGGGGCTGACACTGCATACTTGCTGCTCTATGTTGATGACATTGTCCTCACGGCCTCCAGCGAGCCCCTTCTCCGCAGGATCATCGCCGCTCTCCAGCAGGAGTTCGCGATGAAGGATCTGGGTGAGCTCCACCACTTCCTCGGGGTCACAATTGAGCACCATCCTGCCGGGTTACTCCTTCACCAGTGGCAGTACACTCGGGACATCTTGGAGCGGGCTGGGATGACTGACTGCAACCCCTGCTCCACTCCGGTCGACACTCAGGGCAAGCTGTCTGAGGTTGAGGGACCCCCGGTGGCCGATCCCACTGCGTACAGGAGTCTCGCCGGGGCCCTTCAGTACCTCACCTTCACCCGGCCGGACATCACCTATGCAGTTCAGCAGGTCTGTCTTCATATGCATGACCCCCGGGAGCCTCACCTCACGGCTCTCAAGCGCCTCCTCCGCTACCTCCGGGGCACGCTCGACTACGGCCTCCTCCTCCACCGGGCCTCCTCCACCGACCTCGTCGTCTACACCGACGCTGACTGGGCGGGGTGCCCGGATACTCGCCGCTCCACCTCCGGCTACGCTGTCTTCCTGGGCGGCAACCTGGTGTCGTGGTCATCCAAGCGCCAGCCGGTGGTCTCCCGGTCCAGCGCCGAGGCGGAGTACCGCGCCGTTGCTAATGGTGTGGCAGAGGCCGCCTGGCTCAGGCAGCTGCTTGCTGAGTTGCACACTCCGCCCTCCCGGAGCACACTGATCTACTGCGACAATGTCAGTGTGGTCTACCTCTCCACCAACCCCATCCAGCACCAGCGGACGAAGCATGTGGAGATCGACCTCCACTTTGTCCGTGATCGGGTGGCCATGGGCGAGGTGCGGGTCCTTCATGTTCCGACGACCTCCCAGTTCGCGGACATCTTCACCAAAGGCCTCCCGTCCTCGACCTTCGCCGAGTTTCGCTCCAGCCTCAACATCACCGGTGGCTAGTTGCGTCTGTGGGAGGTTGTGTGTTCTTTCTTGTTCAGCCTCAAACTCCGCTGCGCCGTTAGTTCAGACTGCGGGGGGTGTTGGAGTATGTGTTTAGGCCCATGAGGCTAAGGCCCATGTGGCCCATGCATGGAACCTATATAGCTACCCTTCTAGGGTTAGCCCTAATCAATGGAATCACAACTTCTAGCAAACAAAATTGAATCAGGTGCCCAAACTTCTGATTACGAATAGATCTGACAGTGATCATAATTTTACCTGAGCACAGAAACCTACTAATTCAATTGAATTGCTTAATCAGTAGCCAATCTATGTAATAGGTGCTGGGTGATCACTTTTTTTTTCTTGCAAAAACACCTCTTCAGAGCAAGCAAGAGGATAGCAGGCTAGCTTGTGAGAAGGAGCTCCCATGCACTTAAATTGGTCTTCTACTGAACATCAGAAAACCATCTAAAGCTGAGTTGCATACTTCAATCGGTAAAGTGGCCGATAACCCTCTAAACTGGAAAGCGTCTCTCATGAACCGTGTTGGTCGCTTATTACAGTGCGGGTAGTGCTGACTGCTGTCCCCACCTGTCTCATGATTGCAATGGATAACAGTCAAAAAATGATTGCAATGGATCTCCCCAAATTGGTGATTAGAACCATCGACAAGAGATGGAAGGTTTTCTATGGACTGCACAGGAGAAGGCAAATGGTGGCAATTGTCTTGTCTCTTGGGAACAAGTTGAATCGGTCACCCCAAATATAGGGGTCTTGGACTCTTGGTATTCATAACCTTGAGGTCCTGGGCTGGTCTCTTCGCATACGGTGGCTTTGGTTGGAGAAAACTGATGCTTCGTGACCATGGGCAGGTTTACCCATTCACGTGCTGTGCAATGCCCAAGCTTTATTCAAGGTGGCCATGGAATTAATTGTTGGTAATGATCAATCCACCCTGTTCTGGTCAGATAGATAGATGACATAACAATCTCTGAATTAGCCCCAAATCTCATAAAAAATATCCCCAAAAGAACCATCAAATGGTGCACTGTGGCTCAGGCTTTAGATAATGGCAGTTGTGTTGGTGGTATCAAAGGGGCGCTCACTGTTCCTATCCTGAGAGACTACCTATTTATCTGGCATTTGGTGGATGGCTTGAACCTGCAGCAAGGCATAGAGGATCAACATCGATGGAGGCTTTCAAGGTTGCGCACTTATTCTAGCAAATCAGCCTACAATACCTTCTTCCTCAGGACAAAGCATTTCGCTCCATGGAAGAGATCAAGTGAATTTGGAAAAGTTAGACTCCTTTAAGCTGCAAGTTCTTCATTTGGCTCGCCATTAATAACCGCTGCTGGACTGCAGATTGCCTCGATAAGCGAAGGTTGCCACACCACCCAGATGCCTGCCCCATTGTGACCGAGCTCAAGAATCAATCCAACACATTCTAGTCCACTGCGTCTTTGCCCAGCAAGTATGGTCCTTGATCTTTCAGAGGACGGGTTTGATTTCCATCTCGTCACAGACCAACGCCAGCCATTTCTCAAGCTGGTGGTGCTGTGCAATCAAGTAGGTGCAAAAGGAAATCAGAAAAGGGCTCAACTCCCTTATTATTCTAGTGACATGGGAAACTTGGAAAGACAGGAGTGTTTGTATTTTCAATGGCGTAAGTGTCATATTAGTGTTGCAGACTGCGGCAACTGGCAAACTAGTCAAAATGGCATGAAAGGATAGGTCTTAACAAAATTTTGTGGAAAAAAACACCCCTTCTATTTTGTGTCAACAACCTAGTCAATGCCAAATGTAGGCACATGGATTTTGAAAGCCAAGGTAGTATTTTCAGCACTATTACTTAACATCTGATCACCATCTGTAAGGGATCTTAGCTAGCAAAGCCTGAATGCCAAGATTGAAGGTAGATAAGTGATTGGCATTCAAAGTACTGTATAAAGGGATTATCTTTTTCTTCCAGATCAACCCAGAACTTTACAGAATTTTAGGAATAAGAATGGAGTTTCAAAATATTTTAATTGGATTCACACAACATTAGCATACCATTCTAGAATCGAGTCTACAGCCTGATCATGGTCCGCAAGAATGATTATGATGTAGCTATAACATTTCTAATATATCAGGGCTAGTGATTTTCCCTACATGGCATAAAAACCAGTTTGTAATGATAATTCCACAGACTAAATTCTGCTTTCTTTGTTCTGAAATGTAATAGTTACATTAGAAGGTGCGGTCAAACCTAAAAACTTTGACCAAGAATACACACATATTTTTAGAATTTAGTACATGGAAATGATACTAGTAAATCCATAAAGAAAATTGTAGCATTAATTTTTCTTAGAAATTTTCACTGCAAAATATTTATTAAAACTACTGGAGACTGTGTAACTGTCTTAAATGACAAGTAAAAATTGGTGAGCAACCAATCGTTAACCTGTTTAAGTGTAGAAATAATTCTACATTATCACATCGTTTGACTTAAAAGGTATAAGTGTCCAATTTAAATACATTGAAGTTAAACAGTTTGAAATCATGTACTAGATAAGATCACTTTAGCTCTGAAGTTAATGTAATGGTTGGGGGCGGGGGGAAGGCAAACTACTTCTAGCGACTATCTAGCCACCTGGCAGTGTGCACAACATAGGATTTCCAAAAAGAAAAAGTATCCTACAGCTATACATAGAAGAAAGTACACAATTAGCCATATGGGCATAACACTAGAAAGAAGCTAGACCTTACAGATAATAGGCTTGACTCAAATCCAGGTTCACGGTTAGAATGAAAAAAGAACAGAGCTCATACGGCTGAACTCAACTGATTTTGAAAGTTCAAGGGCCCAATGTAGCTGCTATTTTACCTACTATTGTGCTTTACAACATATACGAAACTGAACTAACTGCCTGCTTATTTCTTTTTCGGGCACTGGCCTCAGCTCACACCTCACAGGTAATACAATTGCAGTGAACACCTGCAACAATCACCCCCACAATTGCAAGGGTTGTTGCCAACAATAAAATTCTTGGAACATCACAACAAATATTCTCACGAACCAACGAACTAGACATAGTGGCATCACTCAGATAAGCCTAAACCAGACGACACAGCAGCAGCACAATCCATTTAATTCCTGGAAAAGTCCAATTCGCCCCCTCTCTTTCGGACTCAGTTCAACGGCCTAAACATACGAACGCTAGGAGCAAAAGGGACTAAATAAATATGAGGTAGCCGAGATCCAACGGGACGGGACCGGCAACGGTGGTGGATTGATTTACCTTGCCCATGCATTTCTCGAGGTGCGGGGCGAAGCGGCCGGCGACGACAGGGCGACCGCAGTTCATACACTCGACGTCTCGACGACATCGGCGGCGATGGCGGGGTGCGTCTGGCCGAACACGTCGACCCCGCCCTCGCTCCCGCCCTCCTCGGCGGCCCCCCTCCGCCGGGGTGGTGGTGGTCGCCCACGTGCCGCCCAGACGCGGAGCTCCTCCTCCTCGGCGTCGACGCTGCGGTCCAGGCCGGGGCGCGCGATGCGGTGGCACTCCGACGCGACGTCCGCCACGGCGCAGTCGAGGAGCTCCTCGAAGCAACTCAGCGCCAGCTGCCGGCGCCGGGAGGTTTACCGGTCAGATCGCGGATCAAGAGAAATTGGGAGTGAGATCGTGAGAGGGCTCAGGGGAGCGTCCTTGGACGACGACATGCCTTTCGTTTCCTGCTTCCGGCCGGTTTCTGACGTACTCCGTGCTCGGCCGCAGCCGCAGGGTAATAATCCTGTGCTTCGGGCCGGGCTGTTAGGGCCCAATAGTGCCAGATCCACAAGGCCTAGCCCAGGAGAGGCGAGCTCTCCTTACCAGCCCTAGCGCTCGTCGCTCCGCCTCCCGCACGGCACGAGCACTGAGCCGCCGCCGCCGTAGGACGGAAGAGCGCCGCCGCTTGCCGGCCGCTGGCGACGAACCTCTGCTCACGGGACGCCCTAGCAGCCTTTACCCACTGTCCCACACGCTGAAATCACACCGCCTCCACCCGCGCAAGCACGCACGGTCGCACGTATGAGCGCCGCTGCCCGCTAGCCGCCAGCGACGAATCTCCTCCGGCCGCCATGCTCGTGAGCGTGAGTCTGCCACCAACGTTCGTCCTCCGCCAGACCGCCACGCCTGCGACGGCTGTCCTCCGGCGGTGAGTTCCTTCCCTAGACATTAGTAGATTCTTCAGTAGGTTCTTTCTGTTGCTCGATTTTCTTTTCTCCCCTTTGTGATCTACTTGTTTCCCTCTTCCGTGATTCCGTCAACGGCTTCTCCAAATCTGGCTAGGGCTACTGCTAGTGCACGCTGAAGTGCTAGGCCGTCTGTCGTGGCTTGCTGTGCTAGAGTTGAAGCTCATTTGCTCATCAGGGAGTAAATGTCCAAACGTTACGTATGAAATGCTCAGCGAGATGCTTCCAACCTTGCCTGCAAGATAATTTACTGCTTTTAGAATTTTAGAATATGAATTATTATTTTTATTAAAAATAGTAAAAAGTATATGCGTATAACCGTATCTGTCGATACCGATACATATACATGTATCCATATCTGTGTTGTGTAGTTGTTGTTGCTGTGCACAAGAAATATTTTTCTTTCGTGCGCACTAGGGGCGGATCCGGGGCCCAGGCCCTAGTCGTTGGCCCACTAACCCCTCATACCCATGGAACTTTTAGCCCATAACTGAAGCCCCCAACATCCCTTCGGTCCCTTCTGGTTTGCGTCACTTCGCTCACCCGACGCTGCTCATCGCCGTCGCCTGCACAGGAGAAGGCACCACGCCGGACTCTCTCCGCGGCTCCATGGCTTCGAGCAGCACCACGCCGGCTGCCCTCTGCGGCTCCGCGCAGTATGGTTGCCAGTTGGGCAGTTACAAATCGGGATAGGCCATCGGCAGCGATTATAGTGGCAGGCTACACTCTCATCCTCTGGCTCTCTGATCGTGAATCACTGAACTCGTCCACAACAGGAACAGGTACCGGACTATGGGTACTCGTTTTTGCTCTTGCACTGAATTTAATCATGTGGTTATCTAAATGATCTAATCAGTAGATGTACTGTATATTCACCCATAACCTGTTTGATTTATGAATTAGGATGCCAATTTATTTTCATCTCATTAGTACTTGACGAGGTCATGGAAGATGTGAATACACCATACCATTAGACACTAGGTATTTATTTTCATCTCATCATGTATATAGTACAATTTTTTTAGCAATTTTAGTTCAATCATCAGATCAATTAGAAATTTTATCTTCGTCTTAGTTATTTCTGTGTATGATTTGGGCTCATGCTAGATTGTTGGGTTGGGTATTATGGCAGATGTATAATGGGTATTTTTCGCTGCTACATAGAGGCCCTAATCTTGAGTAAAACCTAGATCCGCTACTCCACTACCGCCAGATTAGATTGCCATGCTATGCCAATCACTCGCATCGCCTGCTAATCCTCCTATTGTGTACATAGTCGTGTTGCTTATCTATTGTTCGACATCTAGGTGCATGATGAAAGGGAAAGTCTGCCTTGGGTTATTGATTCTTTGAGGCTGTAGTCTTCCTTGCCTTCTCCTTTTGAATCTGTAAACTTTGGCACTTATGGTTTCTTGCTTTCTTCTAAAATAACCATCCATTTTATGACTTCCAAAAAAAGAAAGATGTTATACACCATTCTTATATCGTTAGGTACTCGTTGAATCTGATTTGTCTCATTTGTTGCTGATTCTGTACTACAGATGAGTATTGACTGATTGTTTGATCATACTACCGCCTCTGAACAAATAACCTATTTGAAAGCAATACATTCGTATTATGAAAAAAAATGGACATTTCAAGTGTTCATCATTAGCCAAATAATGTGCTTGAAGCTCATAATTTGTTCTGTTTCATGTTAGCGTTGACACTGCCCCGCTCCCTGTTTTGATTTTGAAACAGGCTTCTGGATGGAGCTGGCACCATGGCACTATTTAATTAAAAAAAGAAACAATCAGAGTTTATATGTGCTTTGATCAGCAATTAATAGAAAAAGGCTTAAACTCATTGTGGATCCAATTTTATCTTAATGCTAGTTGCTTCAATTATTTATTTGGTTGGTTTAATTGGGAGATTATGCATGTTTATAGCTTCTGCTCTCAGGTTAGGGTTGTTGAATTGGAGTGAATATGTGTGGTACTGTGGACTGTGGAGGATAGCTGAGCATGCTTTCACTATATTTTAATTTCAATTTTATCATATGCCAAAAGTGTTGGTTTCCTTCGTTTTGTCTTGAATCTTTTATTGGCAATTGGAATCTCTGTCTGTAACACACCTTTTTTCCGGGTAAAATAACTCTAAATTTGTGCACCTTCTTCAGGTGAAAACATGGATTACAACCTTGGTGAACCCTCCCCCGATCCCTACGGTGGCGGTGGTGGAAGCATCCACCTAGTGTGTGATCATTGCGGCACCAGTGACAACTACAACACCGACGACGCTGATGATGGCCAATTCACGTGCCGTACGTGCTCTGCTGTGCACACCACACAGGCAACTGCTGCTGACCCTCATGACTTCCCTGTCACTGGCAACATCTCTGTCCGCCGTGTTGCCACTCAGCCCACCCCCAAGCTTGGTGCCCGCACACCCGCCCCCTACCCGAGGACCCCTCAGGCTGCTCCCGTGCCTGCTGCTGCCGCTTTTGACGACTTCACGGAGCTGAGTGAGCCGCGGGACTTTGCTCCTGGATCTGGAACGTGGGGGGAGCCCGAGGATTTGGCAGTGCGGGTCCGCTGGCGCTATGTACGGGGTCTCCAGGTGATCCTGCAGCGGCAGCTAGAGGTGCTGGTGGAGCGGCACCAGGTAGGCGCGTTTGTGTGTGCTGTCGCCGGCGTTGTCTGGGTGCGGTGGGTTGCTGCATCCAGGGTGTTTGACGGAATCTGGGTGCCCCAGGTGCTCAAGGACCACAAGGCCGCGGGGAGAGAGAATTGTTCTGGCAGCAGAGGTGAGCCGTTATGCTAGCCCTTGTTAGTCATTGCCATTGGAATAACTGAACAGACTCTGACATACATCTCTTGTTGCAGATAACAAGAAACCTGATGAGGTGAAGTATGAATCGGATGATGATATGTTGCTGCAACGAAAAGACAGGCGCAAGGTGGAGTTTGCCTTTTTGCGCTCGTTGAGGATGATGCTGCCGGTTTACTCAACGTTGGCTGTTTGTTTCTTGGCCTGTCATATTGCCCGTGAAGCCATCCTGCCAAGCGACATTTACAGGTGGGCAATGGAGGGGAATATCCCTTATGTGGCTGCATTTACCGAAGTAGACAGGTTCCTTGGGAGCTCTTTCCAAGACTGCCCTTTGGATGCAAGGCAGCTGTTCAGGCCGGTGCGAGTTATCGGAGCATGGCAATTGGAAGCTGCAGCTGGATCCATAGCACAAAAAGTAGGCTTGAGGCTTCCTTCAGTTAACTTCTATGCAATTGCTCAACGTTGTTTGAAGGACTTGTTACTGCCTATAGATAGAATCCTCCCCCACGCATGCCGAATTTATGAGTGGGCAATGCCTGCAGAATTATGGTTGTCTAGTAATCCTGCTAGAGTCCCTACACGGGTTTGTGTGATGGCTATCCTAATTGTGGCCCTACGACTTCTTTATAACATCAACGGTCAAGGGATATGGGAGGTGGGTTTGTCACATTGATTACCTTTCTTCAAAACATCTTAGGTCCCTGATAAATGCATATGTTCTGAAGTAACCTTTCTTTGCAGAAGATTTGTGAGGAAGGAAGAAACCCAAGTGAATCTCACCATGATACAAATTCATCAACTTCCAGGAAGCTTAAGGCTAGTAACAGTGAGGAGTTTGGCACAAGAGAACTGTTGTGTGCTATTGCAGCTGCCTATGATAAAATCAATACGACACATGGTAAATTTGAATTTCATTGCCTTGTGTACACATTATGTTTATCTTGTAGTACACATGGTAGTTTGTGGCATGCTTATGCTGACTGTCGGTAGTTTATATTCAACTTGCTATACACTATACTAAATGTAAGAATTGTCGATTGCATATTTCACATCTGTTGAATCCAAGACTGTAACCTATGTCTTTTTCTGTCAGTCATTCTGTGTTTCAAAACTTAACAAAATATGCATAACTGTCCTACACTACATGATTATTAACTCCTCTAGTAATACCCTAACATAGAGCAATTATGTTAGGTACCCTAGCCCTACCGGGGATTGATCTTAGGTTATACGAGTAGGAGGGTGGAAGGCGAGGCTTGAGCGAGCGAGGAAGACGGCGCGGGGGCGCCGTGATTGCGCGAGAGCGAGGGGCAGCGAGGGGCAGCGGCGGCTAGGGCAACTCCCGGCTCCCTAAGGAAGCCGGAAACAATTGTATTGTTTCTGCTTGATTATCTCATAGAGTCTTTACAAATATATATATAGCCTTGTCTCCTCCTAATAATTTATAAAATACTCCCTAATAATAATAATAATATTCCTAATAATAATATTGACGAAGATAACTGGGCTTCCAGCCCCCACGCCGACGCCCTGGCTGGGCCGGCGCCTAGCCACTTGAAGATCTCCTCTTGTATGACACGCCGGTCATAACATCTCTCCCCGCCTGCGAAAACAGCTCGTCCTCGGGCTGGAATGCGGGGTAAGAGTCCCGGAACTCATCAAGGAGCTCCCAGGTAGCAGCAGCCTCCGCTAGGTCGCGCCACTTGATCAAAATCCGCCAGACGCCGCGCCGCTGCTGGGCGCGTAGAGCTCGTTCCGGGTCAGCCAAAACGCGGCCATCCTGCGTCGGAGGCAGGACGTCGGGCACAGCTGGGGGTTCACCGCGATGCGGCTTCAACAGGCTGACGTGGAACACATCATGGAGGCGCGACCCTTCCGGCAACTGAAGACGATAGGCGACGCTCCCAATACGCTCAAGCACGCGAAAGGGACCAGCCCAACGCGGCCCGAGCTTACGCCGGGAGCGCGGGTTGAGGGACTGCGTCGTGCGGTGAAGGAGACGCAGCCAAACCCATGAACCGGCGTCGAACACCACCTCCCGGTGATTGGCGTCGTAGTACTTCTTCGCCAATTGCTGTGCCTGGAGAAGACGCTGACGGACCTCAGCCAGGACCTCGTCACGACTGCGGAGGAGGTCGTCAGCTGCCGCAGTGCTGGCCGAGCCCAGCCTGTACGGCAGGATGGGCTGAGGAGGACGCCCGTACACCACTTCGAACGGCGTAGCACGAAGAGCTGTGTGGAAGGACGTGTTGTAGCAATACTCCGCCCATGACAGCCAGTCCACCCATGCACGCGGACGATCACCTGTGACACAGCGCAAATACATTGCGATTACCTTATTCACCACCTCTGACTGGCCATCCGTTTGTGGGTGGAATGCCGTGCTCATACGGAGTTTGATACCCGCCATCTGGAAGAGGTCACGCCAGACATGGCCAGTAAACACGGGGTCCCGATCACTGACGATGGACGTCGGAAACCCGTGAAGTCGGACGATGGACGTCGGAAACCCGTGATGTCGGACAATGCCATCGAAGAAGGCGCGAGCGACGGTCGTGGCCGTGTAGGGGTGGCCAAGAGCGATGAAGTGCGCATACTTGGAGAAGCGGTCGACGACAGTGAGGATGACCGACTTGCCGCCGACCTTCGGCAGCCCCTCGATGAAGTCCATAGAAACATCCGCCCACACCTGGGACGGAACGTCGAGCGGCTGCAGCAACCCCGCCGGCTGGAGGGCGGGCGACTTGTTGCGCTGGCACGTGGTGCAGGAGCGCACCCAATCTTGCACCAACGAACGATCTCCTGGAATGTAAAAATCCGCGCGGAGACGGTGCAAGGTTTTCTGGACGCCCTCATGACCCGCGCCATGGGCCAGCTGGAGAGCCTGGGGACGCAGCTCGCTAACGTCCGGGACGAAGATGCGCGAGCCGTGCAGAAGGAGGCCGGCGTCCTCACGCCAGCGGCCCGGGAGGTCACCAGCGCGCAATTGCTCCAGCAAGGCCAGTGCGTCGGGAGCGGTGGCTGTAGCCCGGCGCACGTCGTCGAGGTAGGAGGAGGGCCTCGACAACGCCGCGGCAACTGCAGCAGAGGCAGCCGCGGGGTTATCCGTGGTGTCGATGTCGCGGCGGGACAAGGCGTCGGCCACCGTGTTAAGGCGGCCCGGGCGGAACTCCACGGCGAAGTCGAACCCAAATAGCTTGCTGACCCACTGGTGTTGAGGAACTGTGGAGAGGCGCTGATCAAGCAAGTATTTGAGGCTGTAGTGGTCCGTCCGCACCAGGAAGTGGCGCCCCCACAAGTAAGGACGCCAATGCCGCACGGCTTGCACCAACCCGATCAACTCTCGCTCATAAGCGGCGAGCTTCAGGTGGCGTGCGGCGAACGGCCGGCTGAAGAAGGCGAGCGGCCCAGCGCCCTGATGCAGCACCGCGCCGAACCCAGCACCCGAAGCGTCGCTGTCAACGACGAAGTCCTTGGTGAAGTCCGGCATCTGGAGAACCGGCCCTGTGGTGAGGGCGCCCTGGAGCGCCCGGAACGCCGCGTCGGCGTCGTCATCCCATGCAAACGCGTCTCGTCGCAAGAGACGCGTCAGCGGTGCCGCTATGATGCCGAAGTCGCGGATGAACTTGCGGTAGTAGCCGGCTAGGCCCAAGAAGCCACGCAGGGCCCTAGCCGACCGCGGTGTAGGCCAGGAAGCGACCGCCGCCACCTTGTCGGCGTCCATGGCAACCCCCTCGGCGGAGATGACGTGGCCGAGGTAGGCCACTGACGAGGCCCCAAAGGAACACTTGGAGCGCTTCAGATGAAGACGGTGGACGCGAAGGGCGTGGAGGACGACGCCCACATGCTGCAAGTGCTCCGCCCACGAAGAGCTGTAGATCAATATGTCGTCGAAAAAGACTAAGACGAACCTGCGGAGATATGGGCGAAGGACGTCGTTCATGAGTGCCTGGAACGTCGCCGGCGCGTTGCAGAGGCCGAACGGCATGACCAGGAACTCGTAATGGCCCTGATGTGTACGGAATGCCGTCTTGCTGATGTCGTCGGGGTGCATCCGCACCTGGTGGTACCCGGACCGCAAATCAAGCTTGGTGAAGAAGCGGGCACCATGGAGCTCATCGAGAAGCTCGTCCACCACCGGGATCGGGAACTTGTCCTTTGATGTCTTGGCATTGAGGGCGCGGTAGTCGATGCAGAAGCGCCATGTCTTGTCCGCCTTGCGTACCAACAAGACGGGAGCAGAGAACGGCGAGGTGCTCGGGCGAATGATGCCTTGCTCGAGCATCGTGGCGCACTGCCGTTCCAACTCATCCTTCTGCAGCTGGGGATAGCGGTACGGCCGTACCGCAACAGGAGCAGTCCCGGGCAACAGATGGATGCGGTGGTCGTAGGGGCGCGCCGGAGGGAGCCCCGTGGGCTCGTCGAAGACATCGCCGTACTGCTGCAGGAGGGTGTCCAGCAGCGGCAGCCGCGGGTCAAGAGAGACCGCGGCTAGGGTCTGCTGTGGGGTGGGCACCGCGGGTCCCGGCACACCCTGCCAGGTGACGCGGCGGCCGTTCCTCCCGAACGACAAGGTGAGGGCGTCGCAGTCCCACAGCATGGGCCCCAGCGTCCGGAGAAAGTCGAACCCGATGATGAAGTCGAAGGCGCCCAAATTCAGGCCGACGCACGTGATGCTGAAGTCCTCTTCTCCGATGCGGATAGGCACATCGTGCGCGATGCCTTCGCACGCCAAGCGATCACCGTTAGCGACGGTGACCCGCAGCTTCTCGCCACCCGTGGGGAACAGGCCGAGACGTCGCATGGCGGCTCCTTGGACGAAGTTGTGCGTGGAGCCAGTATCGAGGAGGGCGAGGAAGCGCTCGCCCTTGATGAACACGGGCAGCAGCATGGCATTGGGCGGACGTATACCTGCAACAGCATGAAGGGAAACCACAAGCGAGTTAGCCGGGGACTCCTGGTCGGCCGGCGCCTCCAGGTGGGCAGCCTCTGTAGCTGCCGGCACGTCGTCGATGTAGTCGTCCGTCTCGATGTAGAAGAGCCGCTTGCACACATGACCGCGCACAAACGGCTCGTCACAGTTAAAGCAAAGGCCCTGGCGTCGTCGCTCCACCTGCTCGGCCGGCGTGAGGCGACGAAACGTCCGCTGTTGGCCCGACACCGACGTGGGCGGCGGCTGAACCTGGGGGGTAGGAGCCGAGGGCGCTGGCGCTGCTCGGGGAGGGCGGCCACCGCGCTGCTGCTGTAGCTGCAGTAGGGCCGGCAGGAAGGCCGCCGTGCGCTGCTCGTAGGCGCGAGCGTAGTACATCGCGGACTGTAAGTCGGGCGGATGGTGCATCTCCACATCGAGCCGGATGTGATCAGGGAGACCGCCGACGTACAGCTTGGCCTTCTGGAGGGCGGAGAGGTCCGGCTCGTGGCAAAGAACGGCGTTGTAGCGCTCCGAGTAGTCCTGGACCGTGGAGGAGAAAGGTAGCCGGGCGAGCTCCGCCAAGTGCGTGCCATGCGTTGGAGGTCCGAAGCGAAGTTGGCACAGCTCGCGGAAACGCTCCCACGATGGCATCCCCTCGTCTTGTTCCAGGGCATAGTACCACGTCTGGGCCGCGCCGCGGAGGTGGTAGGAGGCCAACCACGTGCGGTCCGAGGCGAGGGTACGTTGGCCGCGGAAAAATTGCTCACACTGGTTGAGCCAATTGAGAGGGTCGACGGCACCATCGTAGGTCGCAAATTCCAACTTGTAGAACCGGGGTGGAGCGGGAGGACCACCCTGCGCGCCGTCAGGAAGACCCCCACTCCCCACCGCAGCAGGGGCCGGGGCGCCGCCGTAAAATAGGGTACCATCAGCCCCGCCGTAGAAGGTTCCCGCGCTGGGTGCCGAGGCCGCAACAGAGGAAGACGCCGCCGAAGTGGTGACAGTAGTTGCTGACGTGTAGACCGGCGGCGACGTACCCATGAACGCCCAGGACGGGATCGGCGATGGAGACACCGGCCACCGCAACATGTGCAGAGGCACACCCGGGTCGCCAACTGGAAGGTTGGGCGGCGGCGCAGATGGAACAGGCGGTGGTGGTGGCGGTGGCTGGGAGGCGGACGGCGGCAGTAGGCTGGTCAGAGCCGCCTACATGGCCGCCATATTGCGGTTGATCATGTCGATGTTGGCGCCCATCCGATCGACGACACCAGCCAGGGCTTCCAAGGTGAGCGGCGTGCCGGAGGACTCCGAGAGCTCCGAGTGCACGGTGGAAGCCGGCAGCGTGGTCGCCGCGGAAACTCCGGAGGTAGCGAAAGACGTGGTCATCGTGTCCGAGATCTCCGATACCAGGCTGTTAGGTACCCTAGCCCTACCGGGGATTGATCTTAGGTTATACGAGTAGGAGGGTGGAAGGCGAGGCTTGAGCGAGCGAGGAAGACGGCGCGGGGGCGCCGTGATTGCGCGAGAGCGAGGGGCAGCGAGGGGCAGCGGCGGCTAGGGCAACTCCCGGCTCCCTAAGGAAGCCGGAAACAATTGTATTGTTTCTGCTTGATTATCTCATAGAGTCTTTACAAATATATATATAGCCTTGTCTCCTCCTAATAATTTATAAAATACTCCCTAATAATAATAATATTCCTAATAATAATATTGACGAAGATAACTGGGCTTCCAGCCCCCACGCCGACGCCCTGGCTGGGCCGGCGCCTAGCCACTTGAAGATCTCCTCCTCTTGTATGACACGCCGGTCATAACAAATTAGCATCAACTTTTGCCATGCACAAACAGGGCAAACTGATGGAGAACAAAGAACATTGAACCACTTTGCCATGTTCTTCAATTAAGACAAAGTTTTACTTTTGTCTTTTTTTTCTTTCTAAAGATGTTGAGTAACTTTGTTTCATCATTGGAATGGGAAGTGCAAGAATCTTTCTATGGTTTTGAGTTACAGAAAGTAGAACTTTGCAAAGTCAATAAGATGCTATTTCATGAATAAAATAATATGGGATTTTTGTGAAAGATTATTACGAATAAATTACTAACTTCATTGTATTCTACTCCCTCCGTCCCATTGAAAGTGTCGTTTTTGACTTTTAGACTTCTTGTTTGACCGTTCGTCTTATTCAAATTTTTAATAATAATAAAATAAATAAATCATTATTAAAGTATCTCTAATGATAAAATAAGTCATAACAAAATAAATAATATTTATATAAATTTTTTGAATAAGACAAACAGTCAAACAAGAAGTCTAAAAGTCAAAAACGACACTTTCAATGGGACGGAGGGAGTAGTCTATATTTGAATTGATATCTTTGATAAAAGTTATCAAGGGTTGACTGGACATATTCCTGATCTTGGTTGACATTTTGTGTCTGGTGGGAATACTTCTTAATGGTAGGACACTGACTTGAAGTTTCCTTATTTTGCAGACTACTCGAGTGATCTGCGCTCTTATCTCAAATACTGCAAGGAAGTTATTTTTACTGGGATTACATTTTCAGATGAAGAGAATCATCTAATAGAGATCTTTTGGGATATGTACAAAGCCAAAGAGGTACTGCACTTTGATTGGCAATATTGTTAATTCTTACCTATTATCCTTTTGCATGAGGTGGATAAAATATCGTATATGTAACTGTTAAATTGTGCCCATTATGGATCAATCGCTTTCCCTTATCATACTCTTCCTCAGTTCTTCCTGTCCTTGCTAGGTAATTATGTAAGCTTTAAACGACTTGATAAGAAGGTGTAGCACATCAGGTAAATTTTACGGTAAACTATCTATAGAATACAAATTTAATCTCCATATTTGAAAAAAAAAGGGAAAAATAACCAGAGAGGAATGGTGTGGGGACTTCTATTTGCAGAACTTTGCGGCACTTGGTTATAAGCACAAATTGAGTTAGACCTTGAACCTTGAAATTTTGTTTGGTATAGGATCCTGGTTAGATTTTATTATGATAGCACCATTCTTGCTGGCTTGCACAAACTTTTTCGAACTGTAAATTATTTCGATGCTTATGGTGTTTTATTGCAGGATGATAATCCAAAAGATCATGTAAAATCCCAGTCTCATTCTGTTGAAGACATTCCAATTACAGATGGAGTGAAGAAGCGCTATCGAGATGGAGCTTTTGTTGAGGCAAGTTCCTTTTCTGCATCTTCAGGCCATGATGCAGTTCAAATGCTCAAGTCAGAGATGCAAGATCATGGATTTCATTATATGGCACCTAGGAAACCAAGGAAATCAGATGGTTATCTTCGTTATAGGAGGAAGCGGTTAAGCGGTGGCTTTATTTATGTTGCACATGCTGATTATTACATGTTGCTACGTGCTTTTGCAAAGCTTGCAGAAATTGATATTCGTATCATGCATATTAGTGTGTTAAAGCTTGAGAGGAGACTCGCATGCATTGAGGAGCGAATTGAGAGAAGCTTGAACACCTTACAGAACTTTTCTACTGGAACAGGAGATGAGCTAAGATCTGTATCTGACTGAAGTTCCTAGTGTAGTCTTGTACTCTGCTAACATGACAAGTTTTGGCATCTCGAGAAACATAATTGTCCTTGAGCATTATGCCTCCCAGTACTGCTGTTTCTACGTATACAAGCATTAGTTTCATGCACTTCTCAATCCAGGAATCCAATGTGATTTTTGAGTATTATCTGAATGTGTTTGTGTACTGATGGCACACAAGGGAATACCCCCTCCATTCCTTTTCTGGAAAAAAAGAGTCACATTGCGTAACTGTGGTTTCAAAGGGCTTCTTTGTCTTTGGCCTCTTGGCATTGGTAAGCAACCTGAGCACAACAAGGCCAGGGCAGGATGTGGGGTCTTTATTTGCTGAAGCAATATGTACCAAGAATTATGCTCCCCTTCTTTAGAATTGACATAATTATGTCAGGGTCCTAATCAGTACTGTGGTGGATGATACGAGACAGTATGGACAATCTAGTAGCATTGTCCTTCCACCATTTCAGAATGGAATGAACTACTTGAGCTTGCTCAAGTGGACGATAGCCATATACCGGGATACTTCCCGACCCCGTCCCTAACCCTGCTTCTTGGCCGCC
The DNA here is from genome assembly GCA_022457205.1 of Saccharum spontaneum. Classification (NCBI taxonomy): domain Eukaryota; kingdom Viridiplantae; phylum Streptophyta; class Magnoliopsida; order Poales; family Poaceae; genus Saccharum; species Saccharum spontaneum. Next base: position 22,279,577 of record CM039590.1, on the reverse strand, counting down.
GTCGCCGCCGTCCCCTCCAGAGATCCACCAGCAGCTCCTCCCTTTCCCCCTCTGCCCGCGCAGGCGCGACCGCAGCTGCGCGGTCACCGCCGGCGCCGGAGTCCGCCTCCTCGCCTCCCCTCTCTAGATCCACCTCCAGCCCCTCGCTTTCCCCCACCTCCCCGGGCTCGCACGGGCACCGATGCGCTGCCGCCACTGCCGTCCGCACGGCTAGCGCCGGCGGCTGCCTCAATAGCTCTAGATCCCACCGTCGACTCCACCGTGGTAGGCCCCGCGGGCCCCTGCTCGGACGCCGGCTGCCTGGCCGGCGAGCCCTCCACGGCCCGGCCCCCTGCTCCGCCGGGACCGGATGCCGGCGCCACCATGTCCATTGTCTCGCCAGATGCGCAGCAGGCCCCATCCATAGTGGGGACGGCCGGATCCAGTGCAGGAAGCCCCGTCCCCCATCATCGCCGACTCGGGAGGTGCCCATGGAGGCCTCCCCGCTGCCGTCAACCGCGGCTGGGCCTGAGACGGCGAACTCGGTGCCCAGCTCGTCGTGGCGGCACCCTCCGTCCTCGTCCGCCCTTCCGCCCCCAACTCGTCTACCTCGACTTCGTCCTCGCTCTCCCCCTCGCCTCGCCCTTCCAACCAGGCCGGAGCATGATGGGGCATTCCAAGGCTCGTCGGTGGGCGGAGGAGGACCTTGACGCCTCTGATGCGGAGGTTTCACCGGCCATCTCTGTAACACCCCGGGTGTTATAGTGCTAATTAATCTGCCATGTCATCATAATGCATTGCTAATCATACCTGTTAGGTTAACATTGATATGCATCAACTAAAACGAGTTTACTTAATTAGGTTGAATGTGTTTCTCTGTGGTGTGCTCCGAAATCGAAAACCCTAATTTCGAATACCACTGCAAATACTTAGTCCATGCCCTGCGTAATTTGAGGTGCGCGACTGTGTTGCACACTAGTGTCAAATGTAGGGTATGAGCTCAAGTACAACATCTAAAATGAAGCTCCAAAGTTGAGTTTGAATTGGAGTCCCAAAACTTGTCACGAGTTTTCCGATTCGAATTCGAATTCAAATCTGGGGAGAACTGTAAAACAATTTCAAAAGTAAATTGGTCAACCAAGAGTGACATTTGGTCAACTATGTCATGTTGGTCCAAATGATGCCCTTGGGTGAGGTTTTGATCACTAAGTAATCACAAATCAAAGTAGAAACAAATTCCAATTTGAAATCCCTCCGAAAACCCTAAATTTCAAAACCCAGTTTTACCCCTTTTGAAATAATTCAAAATCTATGCAAAATTTGGGAAAAAGTTCAAAACCAAGTTTGTAGAACTTTTCAAGGGCTACAACTTTGGTGTTTTGAGTTTTCAAAGTTTTAGTGTAAAATGTGGAGCAATTTTAAAAATAAACAAATTTCAGTTTTAATTCATTTTTGTCCCCAAACTAAGATTTCAAAATGGAGGCTGAATTTGAAAAAGTGTTGAACAGCAAAGTTGTAGGTCTGGTCAAGATATACAACTTTGATGTTTGGAGATTTTGAAGTTTCAATATAAAATCAAAAGTAATTTCTAAATTACCAAATCTGAAAAATGTGTCCCTTTTTGAATTTAAACTCAAATTTCAAAATCCAGGCAGAATTTGAAAAAGTATTCAATATCAAACTTGTAGAGCTTGAAAATCTAAAGATTTCATACATTGGAAGATTTTCAAGTTGTTATAAAAATTTGAGAGTAATTTGAAAAACCAGTTTGAATTTCATAATTTGGGGGGGGGGGAGAGCTACAGTGTCAGGCCAATGACCGTCGGCCACCGGCCGGTATGGGCGCCGGCCGATCGCCGCCGTGGCCTTCCACGGCCTTCGCGCGCGGTCGGGGACGCCAGCGCGACGACGCGAGCAGTGCAGCGCTGTAGCCGCGACCGCTGCCTACTTATATCGCCGCGTCCAGTGAATCATTTTCTTCTCCCTGTTTTCGCCACCGCCGCCGCGCAGCTCCGCCGCTCGCCGCTGCCGCCACCAAGCCGCCTCCGGTCACGCAGGCTACACCAATCGAGTCGCCTCATCCTCGCGCACCTCGTGGACCACCGGAGTTCACCGTTTTCGCACCCAAACCTCCGCACCGCCCGCTCCCGTGCCCAACTCCGGCAACCCACCGCCATCATCGCCTTCCCGTGGCCAGGCCGCTCCAGCCGCTCCCCGTCGCCGCCAAGAACTCCACTGCAACCGCGGTGAGCCACTGATGCTTCCCGACCCTTTAATTTAGTCTCTACCGCTTTGTAGTCGCCGGCGTGCTGCTTCCGTGGCCACCGTGCCGCCATCGCCGTCGCTCGCGGGTCACTAGGGCTCGAACCATGGCGCAACTTAGCAAAACGGGTTCGCTAGGTTGTGTAGATGATGTTGGTCAGCTCGGTTTGTCGACCGAAGCGCCGGTCACCGGCCGGCCACCGCGGGGAAGCGAGCGAGCGCGCGGGAGAGCGAGAGCGAGCGGGAGGAAGGAGATGACAGGTGGGGTCACACTGTTAGCGAGAGAGAGAGAGGGAGGCCGACGCGCGCGGGGCTGGCGCTGGGCTGGACCGCTTGCTAGGCCGAGCGCGTGCGGGCGCGCGCGCGTACGCGGGCCGGCTGGGCTGGGCCGGATCGGAGAGAGGAGGAGAAGCAGCCCGAATTCGATTTTGTTTTTGTTTTTGTTTTTCTTTTTCAAATAAATGAATAGTGCAGTTATTTGTTTATTTGTTTAAAAATTGTGTAGAGTTCCAAAATTCATGAAAATTTTTGTGTAAGCTTCTCAATGTATAAACTATCTAAGAAAAATATTAAATCATGAATTTGAATACTTTGTGCAGTAGAATTAATTGGTTCCAATAAAGATTAAATGCAACTTCCAGTAATTTTAATAATTAATTTAATTATCCAAAAATTATGAAATTTATTATGGCACTGTTATAAATCATTCTTAACCTATAGAAAAAGTTTGAACTTGTTTAGATAAAATTTGATCAACTTCTAATTATGCCCTAATTGTTTAATAATAAATAAATGTTAATTTGAGAACTTTAAGTGTTGTGTGCCTTTTGATTGAGTGATGTCCTTAGGTCACTACCCTTTTGTGATCTCTGGCACCTTAATTTTATGACTGAGCTCGTTAGTAACTTGTTAGGTTAAGAGCTGGTATCGCGGGAACTCGTCGCTGCTAGTTAGTAGGTTTTCTGTTTACGACTGTACCGTGAAGGGAAGTTGTACTCGAATCGTAACCGTGGCATGTTATCATCAAGCATCATGTTTATCATTGAGCATCATGTTAAAGCATGTTATGTATGCGTGTAGTCACCGCTTTCGAGGAAGCCGAAGTCGTCGAGCAAGCTTCCGGAGAAGAGCGATCGTCAGTGGGTTCCGGACCAGACGTTGGAGTCTCCGAGTCTGAGTCAGTCGTCGTGTCCGAGCAAGGCAAGCCCCGGTGCATTTAAACCCTACCTTGAATTTTACAAATATTTTATTATTTATTTTATGGTTTATTGCATTAAGTAATTAGGAGTTGAGTGATAACCTAATTGCTGCATTATCATCCTTGATTATTGCAATATTACCCTTGATACCTGTTTTACGGAAAATGCGTAGTACGCTTCGCTATGCTTAGAAGTTAAGCTTTGAAATGAAATGTTTACATAGCCATGACGGCATCCTTAATGAATATTGAAATACGTGAATGAACTTGTAAGATCGGGCGGGTGGTTTGGCCACTGCTAACGTGCATTGGGAGAGGAGTCCCAATGTATTGTTTCCGCCTTATCAATTAAGGACCGTACGTTGTTGGCCCTCGCGTCATGGAGTTTTTATTAGTACTAGCCATGTGCCCATGTCGGGTAAGCCTTACTTTGGCTAGTCCATTACGAGAACGTCTAACCTCGCACTGGGAGTGGAGAGATGGCGAGAGTAACGTGTACCCTCGGGGCTAGAAGGTGGCCGGGTTCGAGGAGTACTGTGCTCTCGGGTGGCGATGGACACGTTCTGGTTTTGGGTTATTCGGGTAAGAGTTGATATATGCTAGATTCAGTTCTACATATGTCGTGTGGTTAGGAATCCCCAGCTGGGTATATGAAGCGGTTCGAATCGTCGTTACTCTACGAGAAAGGAGTCTTGGCCTTGCACCAACATCGTAGTTAAGAACTGGAATTGAAAGAAAGAATGAGAAAGGTTTTGATGATAATTACTTTAATCTAGATTAGGATCACCTAGATTTGGTTAATGAACCATCAATGGTAAAAGTAAAATGTTGAAGATAAGGACTTACTCTAGTAAGCTTTTCTGCAAAAGAAAATCTTGATTCTGATTTACCCGTACCTTGATTCCCTAAAGCTAGCATGCCCTTGGAGTCTTTGTCTTAGTCGGGTAAGTCTTGTTGAGTGTTGACGGTCCTTAAGTATCAATTATAACTATCAAATAAATAGAGAAAAGGATCCAAATAAAACCAACACCTAGACTTAGGATTTTATCTGACAGAATTCCACGAGTTTTGCTGTTTATCTATTTCTGTAGGGGGTTATCAGGAAATACGGAAGAAAGGCCCACATGTCGGATTAATGACGGGATATTAACCGAACACGTAATTATCTTACATCTAGAAGAGTCCAGAAGCCACGAGAACGAACGGGAGGCGTAACAGAGCCGGGGACAGGGCGCCCGCCCTAGTCCCTAGGGCGCCCGCCCTGCTGGCTCAGCCAATCAGGCTCCGCCTCGAGGATTATGCTCCACCGACCTAGAGGATCAAGGAAAACCGCACGATCAATGTCGGTTTGATCCAACGGCCCAGATTCATCCGAAAGGGCTATATAAGCAAGGCCCCTGCCCCTGGAGGAGAGGCCCTCGTCTCATACTTTCGACCCTAATTCAGGAGGAGAGCCTCTGATCAAGCCCTAGATCCACCACATCAACTAGATCTCTAGTTAGCATAGCTACATAGGATTAGAACTAGAAGGAGTCAATCTTCGATTGGTTCCCAGATCTGTCAAGAGGATTCTTGGTAATTCCTCTCTTGTTCTTCAATTGTTCATCATTGTTCTTCAATATTATGAATATGACTTTGTTCTATTTCAATATATTGGTTATGACTTTGCTCTACTTGATTATATTTGCAATTATATTGTTCTTAGTTTATCATAGTTATATGCTTGGCTTAGTTAGATTGGAATTATATACATGCTTAGGATCGTATAGCGTTTATCCATGTGTACAGTGGGTGAATGATAATTATTGTGTAGACGTGGTGTCTATACTGTATTTATCTGCGATTGCACCCTATATGCCGGATTGTGGGGTAGTTCGCGATAGTGACAGCTTCGTTGATTCTTATATAGTCCCCCTCTCGTGTATAGGGCAGGCAGAGCAACACTATTACAGGGGAGTGATTGCTATGTTCTTCATCTTCCTTGCTAATATTCACTATGCATGGATATAGTCTTTTCTCACCATGATTGCCAAGTATAATTGCACTAACTATGATATGCCAGACTTTATAGTTAATAATAACTTAGGGAATATCTCTGTAGTTCATCCTAATTCCATGCTAATGACTTGCTAGAATATCTGTTGAGGTGCTTATCATTATTATATGTGGCTAGCTGATCAGATTAATTATCTTTGTCACCATTATCACTTACCTTTACTTAATGTGACATTTATACCTGTATAAAGAGATTGATAAATACTCTCGGTTATACATGCAATGATGTGTACTCAGTTCCATATTCTCATTCCATTATCAACCATGATACTTAGAAATCCCTTCCCAGTGGTAAAAATATAAATAACGATACCTGGAATACTTCCCGGTTAAAATGCTACATCGGTATTAATCTGTGCGCTTGCAGATCCCTTTTATTATTTATCTTGATGAGCAAATGCATATTTCAATACCGCGTCTCTCATGTCATGCTGGGGATGACAACTTGGCTTAAGTGGCATGAGGGATAGGTTTGGCATTTTTGGCGCCGTTATCAAAATTAGAAAACTAAGTCTACTTTTGGTAGTGACGTTAAGAATGCCCAACAAGCATTTTTGGCGCCGTTGCCGGGGAAGGTTGATTACTAAGTAGGAATGAATATGGAACTTTGAGTCATCATTTGCATCACTAATCTGATCGAGCTTATCAATTCTCTTATACAGTTTTACCCCTGTATTTTCCATTTTGATTATTTATTGCAGGGTGATGCATGAATAGAAGAAATCTTCTAGACAACTTTGTTGACGATCCCGAAGCCTTATTCAGAAGAACAAGAGCCAAGCTCAAGAAGACATCGTCAACACTTCAGCACAAAGCTTCATCCAAATCCGAAGACCGCCGAAGTTTCATCCGGAATTTGTCGACTGAATTCGAAGCCATGGCGAACAAGTCAATCCGCGAGTTCTCAGCTCCCACTACGGACAACATCCGCACTGGACCTGCTGGGGAGATCGACCGCAACTTCGAGCTCAAGCCTGGGCTCATCAACAAGGTGCAAGCTAACCAGTTCTGTGGGAAGCCACATGAAGACGCTAGTGCTCATCTTCAACACTTCCTGGAGATCTGCAACACTTTCACCATGGCTGAAGTCCCCAGAGACGCCATACTACTTCGCCTTTTCCCATTCTCACTGTTGGGGAGAGCAAAGCAGTGGTTCTACGCTACAAAGGAGAAGAACACTACGTGGGCACTCTGCTCCACGAACTTTCTGGCCAAATTCTTTCCCATGGGCAAGACCAATGCTCTCCGTGGGAAGATTACAAGTTTTCAGCAACAACATGATAAATCCGTTCCAGAAGCATGGGAGCGTTTCCAAGACTACATCCTAGAATGTCCCCATCATGGAATGGAAAGCTGGCTACTGATGCAGACATTTTATCATGGGCTCATTAACAGTGCCCGTGAAACCATGGATGCTGCAGCTGGAGGAGCATTCCTATCACTCACCATACCTCAAGCCACAGCTCTTGTGGAGAAGATGGCATCCAACCAAGGTTGGAATGAAGAAAGAACTCAGACACGCAAGAGAGGTGGAGGTATGCACCAGCTCAAGGAGGTAGACATGCTGTCTGCCAAGCTAGACCTACTCATGAAGAAGCTCGATGATCGAGCTAGAGAAAAGAAAGAAGTCATGAACTCTACGACTCCCACATGACTTGTGAGGAGTGTGGAGGTACTGGACACTCGGGCAATCACTGTCCTGAGTTGCTGGAGGACGTGAACTACATCAACAATAACAACAACAACTACTACAACCGTCCTCAGCAGAATCAAGGTTGGAATCAGCAGAGGCCTAACTACTCAGGTAATTACCAAGGTAACAATTCTTTCAATAATAATAATAATTATCCACCTTTGAGAGAGTTAGTGTCCAACCAAGGAAAGCTAATAGATAACCTGTCTAAGAAATTGGCATCTAATGATAAAATACTAGAAAATATAAATAATAGAATGGATAATTTCTCTACTGCCATCAAGAACCAGATTAGCTTTAATAAAATGATTGAATCTCAGTTGAATCAAATAGCTGCTGCTGTTCCTGCTACTAACCCCGGTATACCATCACAACCGGAAGGACTAGAATCTGCAAATCTTGTAGACATGTTTGATGCAGGAGATTACTAGAGTAACCCTATCGTGGAAGTAAGTACTGACCGTCTGCCGGTCAAGAGAGGCGATCCAGGACGTCCCGTCATCCCGATCTCCATCGGCATGCGAGACTTCCCAGAAGCACTCTGTGACTTTGGCTCCAGCGTCAACATCATGCCCAGGGTACTCTATGAAAAACTCTTTTCACAACCATTATTAGAAACAACCATGTGTTTGCAGCTTGTAGATAGGACACTGAGTTTCCCGAGAGGAATATTGAAGAACATCTGTGTCCGAGTGGGTTCCTCGTACGCTCCAGCAGACTTCGTAGTGATAGAGACCGGTTCTGATGAGAGGGCTCCCGTCATCCTAGGGAGACCATTCCTGAACACCGCGGGAGCTGTCATCTATGCTAGTGCTACCAAGATCAGTTTCTACATCAAGGGGAGGAAGGAAACGTTTTCCTTCAAGAACAAGACCGCACAAATCCCAGAGCAACCCCAATATGAACCAAGGAAGAGGACCAACAGGAGGAACAAGAGCAAGAAGCAAGTATGGACCGAGACAGCTAAGATGGTCACTGCCGTGCACAAAGGTCAAGATCGCCAACTCAAGTCACCGTTCTTGCCTAAGAAGGACGACCCAGGTATGCCAAGCATTTATTGCTCCATTAATGGGTCCCACTTCTACAAGACACTTTGCGACACTGGGTCGGGCGTCAACATAATGGCCAAGGTCACCTATGAACTTCTGTTCGGAACCATGCCCTTAAACCCAACATATATTCAGCTCCAGATGGCAGATCAGACATTCCGACAGGTCGAAGGTACAGTAACTGACGTCCCTGTCAAGATAGATGATCACTTTGTCCATACAGACTTTCAGGTTATTGACATGGGAGAAGATGAATACGATCCACCCATCATCCTTGGAAGACCATTCCTTAGTACTGTCAAAGCAATCATTTACATTGGAACTGGAGAAGTCCACATGCACTTCCCCTCTAAGAAGGTACGTCTTTACTTTACTGACCCTAACTATGTATTTGAAGAATCCAAGCAGGTCAGGACAAGAAGAAGGCGGCGTAACCACAATCAGAAGCAACGGGTCATCAAGGACGGATGGGCAGATTATGAAGGAGAAGTGGTAAGATCTGAAGACATACCACTCAACCAACATTGTCCTGAGGAGACCAAAGCACCGAGACAGGTATGGAAAGAAAAGACAGTTGTACATGAAGAGGAGGCGCCGCCGGAACCACCGACTACGCCATCCACCAAGTCCCAGGACGACTGAACGAATAAGAGTCCCGTTCGGAGGACTTAAAAACACCGAACGCCTTGCCAAGAGGTAACTTGGTAGTTATCCTTTCCTTTTAATTATTTACTTTATCTTAAATAGTTTGCTTAGTTAATCATATTCATACTATCTTAAAAAGAAAATAAAAATGTTAAAAACCCTAAAGCCCCATGTGAGTATGCGAGTGGCATAAAACCCATAAGTACATTCACTGTGGTGGCATAAAAAATATATATATATATAATAAATACATAAATATTTTCTTCTGCTTTATAAAAGAAAAAAAACAACATAAAAAAATCAAGGAGGCTCAGCATGATAAAGGCTAGATATTTATGCTAACACTTAATCAGTTCCACAAAGCTTTGTTGTCTATTTGAGCTTCACAGAATTCAAGGAGACTAGCAGACAGAGGACATTCTAATCGCTGTCAGGGTGCTGTCGACTTTCAAATACACCTCCGCCATCTGCTAGCTACATCAGAAGAGATTATGTCAAGATCCAGCTTGGGGGAGAGCACCCCTATTATCTTGCTAAGTATTTCTATCTTTATCTTTATATTTATATATACTTCTACCCTATAAAAATAAAAATATACATAACTATGAAAAAAAACCAAATAAAGATTTTGTGCTTATATATATATACCTATATCTTTTGCTTAGTGTGTTTTAATAAATAAATAAAGTGGCTATGCTAAACTGAATCTAAATAATAATAAAACTCTAGCATGGATATGATGAATAGTTGCTTTGCCTAATTTTCAAATTTGAAGTTCTCTCTCTAAGTTTACATAACTGTTATCATTTAAAGCTTGCTCTAAACCTGAACTTGTGGGAAGAGAACTTGATCTAAAGTCTAAGTTGTTAACGGATATGATATGGGAAGGTTGAGCTGCTGTTTATCTATTCCTAGAGATGCTAGAATTCTGGAGAATTTTATCTTTGAAAATCTTAAAATGCTACATGATGAGTTCCTGTATGATGAGAGTTTAAGTTCCTACCACAGCCATGCATACATGCTTGCTAGACTTTAAGCCATACCTTTACTTTTTACTGCTTATGAGCATTGAGTGTAGTCAAGCTGTGTAGACCCTTAGGAGCTTGTCATGCGGTTAAAATCAAGATTCACTTGCACGATCACTCATACATGCTACTTCTACTCCGGAAGTACGCATCCACATATATCCACTCATTCTCATCTCCAGATCCACATAAAATTATTCTACTCCTAATCCGGGAGAGAATAGCCAAAAATATTTTCCCATTCTTGTTATCCCCTGTGAAATAAATGCTCAAGCTATTTTGGTTACTACCACTTGCTATATTGTTCTAAGGAGATGAGTGCTCTATACGAGGAAATAAAAAGGGGCAAGTTCCCGGAACCTCGAAAAGAAAAAGATACGAGGAAATAAAAAGGAGCAAGAGCTCGGAACCTCGATGAAAAAAAAGAAAAAATGTGAGAAGAGAGGTAAAAATGGACAAGTGTCCGACAGTAGAATTAGGGGTACAAGATACCCACCTGAGAAAAAAAAGAAGAAGAAAGAAAATATAGAGCATCTCATTCTCCTCAAGAGCTTTAAAAGCAAGAAAGGTATGTATCCCCTCAAAAGAGCAAAAGTAGAATTAGACTTTCACCATTGTTATCATCACTATCACCATACTCCATTTATTCGCCACACATGCACATCTTGATTTGACTTATTGGCTTGTTTCTCTGGATCCATGGTTTGACTATGCAATAAATGTCTTGTAAGTATGTATACTTTATCTCCCACCTATGAGCTCCAGATATCAAAAGCCTTATTAGAATAGGATGAGAGAGAAGGCAATGTTACTCTGCCTTATACCACAAATACTACATACTTTGCTTTGAGAGAAGGCAGACACCATTACTGCTTTGGTGAGGATCCAGAAATACCACAAAAGAGAGACCTGAGAGAGTCATACAAGGAATCTCTGAGTTTTATTTGAAAATCTGCAAAAAAAAAATTCCAGAGCTATAGCTGATCAAGAATAAGAGACATGGCGCTTGACTAGACTGTTCTATCTTTTAACCGCTCAAGACAAAGGTGACGGTTGCAAGCCCCATGATGAAAGGTACAATGAGTAAGTTTTAAGTCTTGATAGTTTACTCAGAGATGAGACTCTATTTGAAAGCATGTGTACCGTCAAAATTCAAAGGCATTTCAGCAATCACTGAGTATATCCTTGCTCAGGGACGAGCAAGAGGTAAGCTTGGGGGAGTTTGTTGACGGTCCTTAAGTATCAATTATAACTATCAAATAAATAGAGAAAAGGATCCAAATGAAACCAACACCTAGACTTAGGGTTTTATCTGACAGAATTCCACGAGTTTTGCTGTTTATCTATTTCTGCAGGGGGTTATCAGGAAATACGGAAGAAAGGCCCACATGTCGGATTAATGACGGGATATTAACCGAACACGTAATTATCTTACATCTAGAAGAGTCCAGAAGCCACAAGAACGAACAGGAGGCGTAACAGAGCCGGGGACAGGGCGCCCGCCCTAGTCCCTAGGGCGCCCGCCCTGCTGGCTCAGCCAATCAGGCTCCGCCTCGAGGATTATGCTCCACCGACCTAGAGGATCAAGGAAAACCGCACGATCAATGTCGGTTTGATCCAACGGCCCAGATTCATCCGAAAGGGCTATATAAGCAAGGCCCCTGCCCCTGGAGGAGAGGCCCTCGTCTCATACTTCAAATCCTAATTCAGGAGGAGAGCCTCTGATCAAGCCCTAGAGCCACCACATCAACTAGATCTCTAGTTAGCATAGCTACATAGGATTAGAACTAGAAGGAGTCAATCTTCGATTGGTTCCCGGATCTGTCAAGAGGATTCTTGGTAATTCCTCTCTTGTTCTTCAATTGTTCATCATTGTTCTTCAATATTATGAATATGACTTTGTTCTATTTCAATATATTGGTTATGACTTTGCTCTACTTGATTATATTTGCAATTATATTGTTCTTAGTTTATCATAGTTATATGCTTGGCTTAGTTAGATTGGAATTATATACATGCTTAGGATCGTATAGCGTTTATCCATGTGTACAGTGGGTGAATGATAATTATTGTGTAGACGTGGTGTCTATACCGTATTTATCTGCGATTGCACCCTATATGCCAGATTGTGGGGTAGTTCGCGATAGTGACAGCTTCGTTGATTCTTATATAGTCCCCCTCTCGTGTATAGGGCAGGCATAGCAACACTATTACAGGGGAGTGATTGCTATGTTCTTCATCTTCCTTGCTAATATTCACTATGCATGGATATAGTCTTTTCTCACCATGATTGCCAAGTATAATTGCACTAACTATGATATGCCAGACTTTATAGTTAATAATAACTTAGGGAATATCTTTGTAGTTCATCCTAATTCCATGCTAATGACTTGCTAGAATATCTGTTGAGGTGCTTATCAATATTATATGTGGCTAGCTGATCAGATTAATTATCTTTGTCACCATTATCACTTACCTTTACTTAATGTGACATTTATACCTGTATAAAGAGATTGATAAATACTCTCGGTTATACATGCAATGATGTGTACTCAGTTCCATATTCTCATTCCATTATCAACCATGATACTTAGAAATCCCTTCCCAGTGGTAAAAATATAAATAACGATACCTGGAATACTTCCCGGTTAAAATGCTACATCGGTATTAATCTGTGCGCTTGCAGATCCCTTTTATTATTTATCTTGATGAGCAAATGCATATTTCAATACCGCGTCTCTCATGTCATGCTGGGGATGACAACTTGGCTTAAGTGGCATGAGGGATAGGTTTGGCATTTTTGGCGCCGTTATCAGAATTGGAAAACTAAGTCTACTTTTGGTAGTGACGTTAAGAATGCCCAACATTGAGTACTCTCGTACTCAGGGTTTGTTGAACCCCTTGTTACAGGTGCGGTTCATGAACAAGTCTGCTTCGAGCCTTGTTGCATGACCGTCGTGGTTGAAGAAAGCGACGACGAGTAGACTGTGTGGCCTTTGGGCAAGGCATCTCGTTTGGGTGTTGTAATAAAGTTACTACCGATACTTCTCTACTAATGGTTTGTAATAATGTTACAAAAGGTTTGAGGTTTGAAAACTGGTTTGTAAACCTATGTTATTGTAAGACTTCCGCTACTTTACTCTGTTGAATATTTTGAATAAACTGTTGTAATATTGCAATACTCCTGTGATTGGATCCTGTTCGGAGGAAAGCAGGCCTTTTATGTTATGGTGAACATAAGTACGACTGTCAGAGGTCATTATGACAATGACGTGTACTTGTGGGCCATCATAATTAGGAGGTTCTGTGACAGCTGGTACCAGAGCATAATCACTCGAGTTATTGTAGTAATACTTTGCAAAACTTCAAAATAATTTGGGTCAAACAAACTTAATATTGATATTTTGGGTCCAAATTGCTTTTGCTTATCTTAATCTATTCTATAGTTTCCTTAGCTCATATTTGAAAGCTTCGTAGTGAAGTATCATGTATAGTGCCCTATGTTATAAAGTTTGCATGTGTTACTTAATCTTTCTGTTAGATCGTAAGTACGATGCATGCATCATGTTTAATTAACCTGTTTAAGTTACCTTCCCTTTTAAAGTGGTTTGGGTTAAGTAAGGTTCAATCCTATTCATGCTAACCTTCAGATCCCTCTATCTGTTCTCACCGTCCTAATTCTATCTTTCTTTAGGATGGCACGTGTGAAGACAACTCCTCGCAAGAAAACAGGTCCGCAAGGAGTGCCGCGTCATCAGTTGGCTGCCAGAGTTGATGGAGCAAGCAGTAGCTGTAATCCGAACCCGGATTCGGAATCAGAGGTTGCAAGGCTTACATCAGAAGTGGAGCGACTGAAGCGCAATATGCGTTTTTTGAAACAGTTCCAGAATGAGTCTCTAGAAAAGGAGACAGAAGCCAGAGCTCGTGTTCGTGAGTTGGAGCTTTATGTGACACACCTGGAGCAGTACAATACTGTTCTGCATGAGGAAGTCCATAGGCTAAATGATCTGATGAATCCCAATCATCAGCCCCAGGCAGTAGAAGATGATGTTGGTGCCGTGATTGTTCCTGGTGTAGAGGACAATGATGAAGATGAACCCATGATGGAAAGTGGGGATGATGCAAGTCATGTTACTGGTGTGAGTGCTCCAGAGGTTGAGGATGGAGTGATGGTGATCAGCGATGATGATGAGGAGTGAAGTGTTGACATGGATGGCTATGTAATATAGTAGTCTTTCCTGCTTTCTAAGAACCTTAGTGGGTAGTTTCTTGCTTGAGAGCAAGTTTGTAATGAAATAATGTAAGATAAGTTTGTATGTGTATACAAGTACTGTACTAACTGCTTTTTAATTCAATAAAGCGATGTAAATAAATATGGTTTGTGTACAACAGATGGACGGTACTGGAACTTCCCAGGATGGGGACAATACTCCGAATCCCCCACCGTTTCCACCCACCTTGGCAGAGGCTATTGCCGCTTTGGTCAATGCCACTACCCTGTTGGCTCAGAATCAGAATGGAAATCAGGGTCGTCGAGGCCGTAACAATGGAGGGGAAACCACCTATGTGGATTTCACCGATACCCGTCCACCAGTGTTCTCAAAGGCAGATGAGCCGCTAGAGGCGGATGACTGGCTCCGTACCATGGAGCAGAAGTTTGAACTGTTACAGTGCACGGAGCACCAGAAGCCCGTGTTTGCAGCGCAGCAGCTTAGAGGTGCCGCAGGGGCGTGGTGGGCGAATCTGGTCGCCGCACGGCCTACTGGCCACCGTGTCACTTGGCAGGAGTTTCGTGAAGCCTTCAGAGCACATTATATCCCAGATGGTGTCATGGCCATGAAGCTAGAGGAGTTTCTCTCGCTGAAGCAAGGGAACCAGACAGTTCTGCAGTATGTGGGTAAATTCAATCATCTATCTCAGTATGCAGCGGAATATGTGAACACCGATGCGAAGAAGAAAAGCTGTTTCATGAGAGGTTTGAGTACCAGAATCCAGGAAGCATTAGTCACCTATTATAATGCTACATACCATGAGATAGTCAATGTGGCTATTGCGTCAGAAGAGAAGTCCCGACTGCACAAAGAGTCGAAGAAGAAGAAGCCAGTGTTTTCAAGCCTGTCTGGCGGCATTAAGAAGCGCCAGAAGTTTATTTACCACCCTCAGAACCATTTCTGCCCAACTTATCGTCCACCGTAATACCAAGCTCAGCCGCAGATGTTTTATCGTCCTGCCACAACCCCGCAATATCCACCACAACCGAATGCCCCTGGTATTCGAAACCAGACTCCAGCTACCCATAACTTTCCCTGCTACAATTGTGGAAAGCCAGGCCACTTTTCCAAGGACTGCCCGTATCCAAGGCAGTACAATCCCAACTATCCCAGAGCTCCCGTGCCACAACAGCAACAACCTCAGAGCAAGAACAATAATCTAAATGTTCAGAAGGGTAAGGGTGAGAAGAAGAAGACCGGACGTGTGTTCTACACTCAAGCAAGTGTAATCCCAGAGGGAGAACCTGTTATGATGGGTATGTTCCCTATTGCTAATCATCCAGCAGTACTGTTATTTGATTCAGGTGCATCGCATACATTCATAAATCGCACCTTTGTTGTTAAGCATGACATTCCAATTATGGGAACGCAAGAAGAGTTCTTTATCCAGTCGCCTGGGGGACGACTGTGTACTAAGGAGATGGTACGTGACGTACCTATAGAGTTAGGTGGGCATATATTCCCTACCTCAATGATAATATTACAGAAACAAGATATAGATGTAATCCTGGGTATGAATTGGATGTACCAAAGAGGAGCCCTTATAGATGCACTGCACAGAACTATAAGGTTGAACCTGCCAGATAGTAAATCTCATCTTCTTATCCAACTTCCTATCCCAAAGAGAACCGTTGAAAGGATATGTGCAACTTCAGTACAAGAGATTTGTGATATACCGGTAGTCTGTGAATTTCTAGATGTGTTTCCAGACGATCTACCAGGTCTGCCACCAGACAGAGATGTAGAGTTTGTTATTGAGTTAAAACCGGGTACTGCCCCAATATCCCGGAGAGCTTACAGAATGCCACCCAATGAATTGGCAGAACTTAAGGATCAATTGCAAGAGTTACGTGACAAAGGTTTTATTAGACCCAGTTCCTCACCATGGGGATGTCCAGCTCTGTTTGTCAAAAAGAAAGATCAGACTTTAAGGATGTGTGTTGATTATCGACCGCTAAACGAAGTAACCATTAAGAATAAATATCCGTTGCCGCGCATTGATCTACTCTTTGATCAGCTTGCGGGGGCAAAGGTATTTTCAAAGATCGATCTTCGATCAGGGTACCATCAAATCAAGATTCGACCTGAAGATATCCCAAAGACTGCATTCACCACCAGATATGGACTGTATGAATACCTAGTTATGTCTTTTGGTCTCACCAATGCACCGGCACATTTCATGTATCTGATGAACTCAGTTTTCATGCCGGAGCTTGACAAGTTTGTGGTTGTTTTTATTGATGATATTCTGGTATATTCCAAAAGTAAAGAAGAGCATGTTGAGCATCTCAGAGTTGTTCTGAATCGTTTGAGAGATCATCAACTGTATGCCAAGTTCAGTAAATGTGAGTTTTGGTTAAGAGAAGTGCAATTCTTAGGCCATGTGTTGTCAGCTGAAGGAGTAGCAGTAGATCCTGGCAAGGTGAAAGATATTCTGAATTGGAAACCACCAATCTCAGTTCATGAAGTCCGAAGTTTTCTAGGAATGGCGGGTTATTACCGTCGATTCATACCTGACTTTTCAAAGGTAGCCAAGCCAATCATAGAGCTGTTGAAGAATCAAACTAAGTTCATATGGTCTCCAAAATGTGAGAAAGCTTTTAGAATTCTAAAGAAGTCATTGACAACTGCTCCAGTTTTGGCACAACCAGATATAGAAAAGCCATTTGATGTTTATTGTGGTGCCTCGGGTATTGGCCTTGGTTGTGTATTGATGCAAGAAGGCAGAGTCATTGCTTATGCCTCGAGACAGTTGAAGCGCCATGAAGAACATTATCCGACACATGATCTTGAACTAGCAGCTGTGGTTCATGCATTGAAAATCTGGCGTCATTACTTGTTAGGTAATACTTGCCACATGTATACAGATCACAAGAGCTTAAAGTATATCTTTACTCAGTTAGAATTGAATATGAGGCAAAGAAGATGGCTTGAATTGATAAAGGATTATGATTTGGAAGTACACTATCACCCTGGAAAAGCAAATGTGGTTGCCGATGCACTTAGTAGAAAGAATCATTGCAATTGTATGACTGTGAAGCCAATGGATTACAGTTTGTGTTACGAATTAGAGAAGTTGAATATTGAAATAATTCAACAAGGTCAGTTGACTAATGTCACAGTAGAATCAACAATCAAAGATCAGATTGTGTCTGCTCAGAGAAATAATTCTGGAATAGCTCATATCAAAGAAAAAGTTAGGACTGGTCAACAGACAGATTTCAGTATTGATGATGCAGGTGTGCTGTGGTTCAAGAACCGGCTAGTGGTCCCAAAGATTTCAGAGTTACGTCAACTCATTCTTGATGAAGCACATAGTACAAGGTTTTCTATTCATCCAGGGAGTAATAAGATGTATCAAGATTTGAAACAGAGATTTTGGTGGACCAAAATGAAAATCGAGATTACTAAGTATGTTGCCAGATGTGATACTTGTCGCAAAGTGAAAGTTGAACATTTGAAGCCGGCAGGAATGTTACAACCCTTGCCCATTCCATCCTGGAAATGGGAAGATATTAGTATGGATTTCATTACTGGATTACCCAAGACCTCAAGAGGCTTTGATTCAATTTGGGTCATTGTGGACCGTTTGACTAAGTCAGCTCACTTTGTACCTGTGAAGGTTGACTATAGAGCATCTAGATATGCTGAAATATATGTTGCTCGGATTATGAGTTTACATGGAATACCTAAAACAATTGTTAGTGACAGGGGTACTCAATTTGTTTCGCAATTTTGGAGACAGTTTCAAAAGTCATTAGGTACTAAACTTCTTTATAGCACAGCCTATCATCCACAAACTGGGGGACAGACTGAAAGAGTAAATCAAATTTTGGAAGATATGTTAAGATCATGTGCTCTCACCTATCAAGATCAATGGGATGAATGTTTACCGTTAGCAGAATTCTCATACAACAATAGTTATCAAGAGAGTATCAAAATGGCACCGTTTGAAGCATTATATGGCCGCAGGTGCAGAACTCCATTGAACTGGTCAGAACCAGGAGAAAGATGGTTTTATGGAGTTGATCTAGTGAAGAAAACGGAAGAAAAGGTTAGGCAGATACAAAAGAATTTAAAAGTTGCTCAGTCTCGACAGAAGAGTTATGCAGATAAAAGGCGTAGACCTTTGATGTTTAAAGTGGGAGATTATGTTTATCTGAAAGTGTCACCCATGAAAGGAGTTAATAGATTTGGAGTCAAAGGCAAGCTCGCACCACGTTATATTGGTCCTTTTCAGATCATTGAAAAATGTGGGAAGGTGGCATATAGATTAAAGCTGCCTGAACAACTGTCAGCCATGCACAATGTATTTCATGTATCACAAATGAAGAAGTGTATGCAAGTGCCTGATCAAGTTGTTGATGTGGAGGGGGTTGAACTTGAGCCTGATTTGACATATTCTGAATATCCTGTCCGAGTCTTGGATCGAAACGATCGTGTTACCCGGAGTAAAACAATTAAATGGTACAAGATACAATGGGATCAACATTCAGAAGAGGAAGCTACCTGGGAATCGGAGGATTACCTGTTGGAGAATTTCCCGGAGTTCTTTGCTTCTATCTAGGTTGCAATTTCTTCTTTAAATTGTAACCTATCCTTTTAAAATCTTTGTAATGCAGAAAACCCCTACCTGTGTTGTAGACAAGTCTTGGACGTGTTTGCTTGACACGTTTCCTTTTCCATTACTTAACTCAAGGCTTTAAATCTCGGGACGAGATTTCTTTAAGGGGGAAGGGCTGTAACACCCCGGGTGTTATAGTGCTAATTAATCTGCCATGTCATCATAATGCATTGCTAATCATACCTGTTAGGTTAACATTGTTATGCATCAACTAAAACGAGTTTACTTAATTAGGTTGAATGTGTTTCTCTGTGGTGTGCTCCGAAATCGAAAACCCTAATTTCGAATACCACTGCAAATACTTAGTCCATGCCCTGCGTAATTTGAGGTGCGCGACTGTGTTGCACACTAGTGTCAAATGTAGGGTATGAGCTCAAGTACAACATCTAAAATGAAGCACCAAAGTTGAGTTTGAATTGGAGTCCCAAAACTTGTCACGAGTTTTCCGATTCGAATTCGAATTCAAATCTGGGGAGAACTGTAAAACAATTTCAAAAGTAAATTGGTCAACCAAGAGTGACATTTGGTCAACTATGTCATGTTGGTCCAAATGATGCCCTTGGGTGAGGTTTTGATCACTAAGTAATCACAAATCAAAGTAGAAACAAATTCCAATTTGAAATCCCTCCGAAAACCCTAAATTTCAAAACCCTGTTTTACCCCTTTTGAAATAATTCAAAATCTATGCAAAATTTGGGAAAAAGTTCAAAACCAAGTTTGTAGAACTTTTCAAGGGCTACAACTTTGGTGTTTTGAGTTTTCAAAGTTTTAGTGTAAAATGTGGAGCAATTTTGAAAATAAACAAATTTCAGTTTTAATTCATTTTTGTCCCCAAACTAAGATTTCAAAATGGAGGCTGAATTTGAAAAAGTGTTGAACAGCAAAGTTGTAGGTCTGGTCAAGATATACAACTTTGATGTTTGGAGATTTTGAAGTTTCAATATAAAATCAAAAGTAATTTCTAAATTACCAAATCTGAAAAATGTGTCCCTTTTTGAATTTAAACTCAAATTTCAAAATACAGGCAGAATTTGAAAAAGTGTTCAATATCAAACTTGTAGAGCTTGAAAATCTGAAGATTTCATACATTGGAAGATTTTCAAGTTGTTATACAAATTTGAGAGTAATTTGAAAAACTAGTTTGAATTTCATAATTTAGGGGGGAGCTACAGTGTCAGGCCAATGACCGTCGGCAACCGGCCGGTATGGGCGCCGGCCGATCGCCGCCGTGGCCTTCCACGGCCTTCGCGCGCGGTCGGGGACGCCAGCGCGACGACGCGAGCAGTGCAGCGCTGTAGCCGCGACCGCTGCCTACTTATATCGCCGCGTCCAGTGAATCATTTTCTTCTCCCTGTTTTCGCCACCGCCGCCGCGCAGCTCCGCCGCTCGCCGCTGCCGCCACCAAGCCGCCTCCGGTCATGCAGGCTGCACCAATCGAGTCGCCTCATCCTCGCGCACCTCGTGGACCACCGGAGTTCACCATTTTCGCACCCAAACCTCCGCACCGCCCGCTCCCGTGCCCAACTCCGGCAACCCACCGCCATCATCGCCTTCCCGTGGCCAGGCCGCTCCAGCCGCTCCCCGTCGCCGCCAAGAACTCCACTGCAACCGCGGTGAGCCACTGATGCTTCCCGACCCTTTAATTTAGTCTCTACCGCTTTGTAGTCGCCGGCGTGCTGCTTCCGTGGCCACCGTGCCGCCATCGCCGTCGCTCGCGGGTCACTAGGGCTCGAACCATGGCGCAACTTAGCAAAACGGGTTCGCTAGGTTGTGTAGATGATGTTGGTCAGCTCGGTTTGTCGACCGAAGCGCCGGTCACCGGCCGGCCACCGCGGGGAAGCGAGCGAGCGCGCGGGAGAGCGAGAGCGAGCGGGAGGAAGGAGATGACAGGTGGGGTCACACTGTCAGCGAGAGAGAGAGAGGGAGGCCGACGCGCGCGGGGCTGGCGCTGGGCTGGACCGCTTGCTGGGCCGAGCGCGTGTGGGCGCGCGCGCGTACGCGGGCCGGCTGGACTGGGCCGGATCGGAGAGAGGAGGAGAAGCAGCCCGAATTCGATTTTGTTTTTGTTTTTGTGTTTCTTTTTCAAATAAATGAATAGTGCAGTTATTTGTTTATTTGTTTAAAAATTGTGTAGAGTTCCAAAATTCATGAAAATTTTTGTGTAAGCTTCTCAATGTATAAACTATCTAAGAAAAATATTAAATCATGAATTTGAATACTTTGTGCAGTAGAATTAATTGGTTCCAATAAAGATTAAATGCAACTTCCAGTAATTTTAATAATTAATTTAATTATCCAAAAATTATGAAATTTATTATGGCACTGTTATAAATCATTCTTAACCCATAGAAAAAGTTTGAACTTGTTTAGATAAAATTTGATCAACTTCTAATTATGCCCTAATTGTTTAATAATAAATAAATGTTAATTTGAGAACTTTAAGTGTTGTGTGCCTTTTGATTGAGTGATGTCCTTAGGTCACTACCCTTTTGTGATCTCTGGCACCTTAATTTTATGACTGAGCTCGTTAGTAACTTGTTAGGTTAAGAGCTGGTATCGCGGGAACTCGTCGTTGCTAGTTAGTAGGTTTTCTGTTTACGACTGTACCGTGAAGGGAAGTTGTACTCGAATCATAAACGTGGCATGTTATCATCAAGCATCATGTTTATCATTGAGCATCATGTTAAAGCATGTTATGTATGCATGTAGTCACCGCTTTCGAGGAAGCCGAAGTCGTCGAGCAAGCTTCCGGAGAAGAGCGATCGTCAGTGGGTTCCGGACCAGACGTTGGAGTCTCCGAGTCTGAGTCAGTCGTCGTGTCCGAGCAAGGCAAGCCCCGGTGCATTTAAACCCTACCTTGAATTTTACAAATATTTTATTATTTATTTTATGGTTTATTGCATTAAGTAATTAGGAGTTGAGTGATAACCTAATTGCTGCATTATCATCCTTGATTATTGCAATATTACCCTTGATACCTGTTTTACGGAAAATGCGTAGTACGCTTCGCTATGCTTAGAAGTTAAGCTTTGAAATGAAATGTTTACATAGCCATGACGGCATCCTTAATGAATATTGAAATACGTGAATGAACTTGTAAGATCGGGCGGGTGGTTTGGCCACTGCTAACGTGCATTGGGAGAGGAGTCCCAATGTATTGTTTCCGCCTTATCAGTTAAGGACCGTACATTGTTGGCCCTCGCGTCATGGAGTTTTTATTAGTACTAGCCATGTGCCCATGTCGGGTAAGCCTTACTTTGGCTAGTCCATTACGAGAACGTCTAACCTCGCACTGGAGTGGAGAGATGGCGAGAGTAACGTGTACCCTCGGGGCTAGAAGGTGGCCGGGTTCGAGGAGTACTGTGCTCTCGGGTGGCGATGGACACGTTCTGGTTTTGGGTTATTCGGGTAAGAGTTGATATATGCTAGATTCGGTTCTACATATGTCGTGTGGTTAGGAATCCCCAGCTGGGTATATGAAGCGGTTCGAATCGTCGTTACTCTACGAGAAAGGAGTCTTGGCCTTGCACCAACATCATAGTTAAGAACTGGAATTGAAAGAAAGAATGAGAAAGGTTTTGATGATAATTACTTTAATCTAGATTAGGATCACCTAGATTTGGTTAATGAACCATCAATGGTAAAAGAAAAATGTTGAAGATAAGGACTTACTCTAGTAAGCTTTTCTGCAAAAGAAAATCTTGATTCTGATTTACCCGTACCTTGATTCCCTAAAACTAGCATGCCCTTGGAGTCTTTGTCTTAGTCGGGTAAGCCTTGTTGAGTACTCTCGTACTCAGGGTTTGTTGAACCCCTTATTGCAGGTGCGGTTCATGAACAAGTCTGTTTCGAGCCTTGTTGCATGACCGTCGTGGTTGAAGAAAGCGACGACGAGTAGACTGTGTGGCCTTTGGGCAAGGCATCTCGTTTGGGTGTTGTAATAAAGTTACTACCGATACTTCTCTACTAATGGTTTGTAATAATGTTACATAAGGTTTGAGGTTTGAAAACTGGTTTGTAAATCTATGTTATTGTAAGACTTCCGCTACTTTACTCTGTTGAATATTTTGAATAAACTGTTGTAATATTGCAATACTCCTGTGATTGGATCCTGTTCGGAGGAAAGCAGGCCTTTTATGTTATGGTGAACATAAGTACGACTGTCAGAGGTCATTATGACAATGACGTGTACTTGTGGGCCATCATAATTAGGAGGTTCTGTGACAATCTCCCCAACTCCCTACCTCGACGCAGTTCAGCGTGGGCCACAGCGGACGTCGCCGTTGCCGGAGGTCACCGTCGCCGGAGGCACGTGAGGTGTTGCCGCCGTCGAGTCGCACGCAGGGGGTCGGAGCAAGTGCAGCAGCCTGCATGGTGGGGTGGACGTTGGCCGGCAAGGTACTGGGCAAAGGCGGACGAAGCGCAGCCCATGCCCGTGAGCGTGAGTCTGCGACCAACGTTCGTCCTCCGCCAGACCGCCACGCCCGCGACAGTGTCCTCGGCGGTGAGTTCCGTCCCTAGACATTAGTAGATTCTTCAGTAGGTTCTTTCTGTTGCTTGATTTTCTTTTCTCCCCTTCGTGATCTACTTGTTTCCCTCTTCCATGATTCCGTCAATGGCTTCTCCAAATCTAGCTAGGGCTACTGCAAGTGCACGCTGAAGTGCTAGGCCATCTGTCGTGGCTTGCTATGCTAGAGTTGAAGCTCATTTGCTCATCAGGAAGTAAATGTCCAAACGTTACATATGAAATGCTCAGAGAGATGCTTCCAACCTTGCTTGCAAGATAATTTACTGCTTTTAGAATTTTAGAATATGAATCATTATTTTTATTAAAAATAGTAAAAGGTATCTGCATATAACCGTATCTATCGATACCGATACATATACATGTATGCATATCTGTGCTGTATAGCTGTCGTTGCTTTTGTGCACAAGAAATATTTTTCTTTCATGCGCACTATGGGGCGGATCCAGGGCCTAGGCCCTAGTCGTTGGCCCACTAATCCCTCATACCCATGGAGCTTTTAGCCCATAACTGAAGCCCCCAACATCCCTTCGGTCCCTTCTAGTTTGCGTCGCTTCGCTCACCCGACACTGCTCACCGCCGCCGCCCGCACAGAAGATGGCACCACGCCGGACTCCCTTCGCGGCTCCGTGGCTTCAAGCAGCACCACGCCGGCCGCTCATTTTTGCTCTTGCACTGAATTTAATCACGTGGTTATCTAAATGATCTAATCAGTAGATGTACTGTATATTCACCCGTAACCTGTTCGATTATGAATCAGGATGCCAATTTATTTTCATCTCATTAGTACTTGACGAGGTCATGGAAGATGTGAATACACCATACCATTAGACACTAGGTATTTATTTTCATCTCATCATGTATATCGTACAATTTTTTTAGCAATTTTAGTTCAATCATCAGATCAATTAGAAATTTTATCTTCGTCTTAGTTATTTCTGTGTATGATTTGGGCTCATGCTAGATTGTTGGGTTGGGTATTATGGCAGATGTATAATGGGTATTTTTCGCTGCTACATAGAGGCCCTAATCTTGAGTAAAACCTAGATCCCCCACTCCACTACCGCCAGATTAGATTGCCATGCTATGCCAATCACTCGCATCGCCTGCTAATCCTCCTATTGTGTACATAGTCGTGTTGCTTATCTATTGTTCGACATCTAGGTCCATGATGAAAGGGAAAGTCTGCCTTGGGTTATTGATTCTTTGAGGCTGTAGTCTTCCTTGCCTTCTCCTTTTGAATCTGTAAACTTTGGCACTTATGGTTTCTTGCTTTCTTCTAAAATAACCATCCATTTTATGACTTCCAAAAAAAGAAAGATGTTATACACCATTCTTATGGCTTGTTGCGCACCCAATTTTAGCCTCCCATGACTCACGCATGCATGAGAGAGGATGACCGTTGAGAGCACCTCGGGGCCGACCCAGAGGACCCCGACGGTGATGGAGGCCGGAGTTCCCATGACGTCGGTGACCACTCTGGCAACTCAGATCGCGTTGTCGTGAGGCGTCCCTGTGTTGCCCGGGGTGTTCTGGCCTTTGAGATCGTGGGCGACAACAGAGTTACGAAGAACAGGGACGCCGATGGGGGGGGGTTCTGGAAGCGTCCTGGGGATCAACGATGTTGAGACGGATCTCTCGGTGGCTCGACGACGCAACGAAGACAGCGCACATGAGTACGAGGGAGGAAGGTGCGGCGAAGTTGGATCGGCTCAGGCCATCAATCCGAACCTCAGCGACAATAGGATGTCGAGGAATAGTATCGCGATCCCCGGCAGGATACCTGCACGACGTCCACGAGTTCCGGCGGTCTTGGATCCATGTTGTCGATCGACGGAGATCAGTACTGTGATGGAGAAAGGAAGATGGTGTTTGTCTCCTCGGCGGCCGCGCGTCCCAGTCCTTGATCTCCATCGGCAAGATACTGAAGCTAAGTATGTTTGTCAGTTGATTCCAAGATTATTCATGGGAATGAGGACAATGACGACGAATGCAAATTCGTCGAGGACTGTGGTCATCAGCTTCTAGCTGATCCTGCAATGTACCTCCGCCCCATTGGCTCCAAGTCTAAGTTCTGGGCATTGGAAGACGATGATGACTTCGACGAGGAGGTCGTGTCCCAATTGCCTTTGACGCCGGAGTTGAAACGCCATGCTGCTATTCATGGCTTTACAGAAGACCAGTTGTTCGAGGCGGAGCTAGTGCTGCGTGACTCGTTGGTCTGCAGAAGAGTAGAACAATCCGTGTCTCCGGCGTCCTCGGATTCAAAAGTGAAATTTGTGCGAAATATTTTGAAGGCTTTGACGGATGTTCGTCGAAGGTCCATCAAGTCCTAGTCTGGGAGATTGCCACGACCTCGTATGTCACCGACGATGACCTTAGGGGATTGCGTGGTGAAGGACGTGCGCGGTCGCCGGGTAGCGTTTAAGGGCACTTTAGCAGAAGCTTTACAATCGTCATCTCCGGTGACGAGAGAGTCACTAGTCGGCCACGGCGATCGGCGATCAGAGTATGAATTTCAAATCGTGTCTGATCCGACTTCATCGCGACAGAGTCGACCTGGCACTCGATCTGCTAGTGACACAAGGAAGGGTGGGCCCTCAGAGGCCCAACGTGGGCCCTGTGTTCCTAGTCGGTACCTGTGACTTGGACGCGATCAACCGGCTAACCCTAGCCGCCAAGCCCTCCTTAACTCATCCTTCATACACGCAAGTTGCAAGAGCTGCCATGGTAGCACCAGGCACCGGCGGTGTAGGTAATGAAGTTGGGGGCGCTAGTGGAAGGAGCTTTGGAACTGGTTGCGGCAGAGGGCGTGCAGGCGACGGCTGTGGTACGCGCGGTGGGCGCCGTGGTTATGGTACCGCGCATGGGTTTGGCTACAACCAGGAGATTGGCGATGGCATACACTTCTTTGGTCCTCGGTTTAATCCCAACCTCGGGGCGCATCCAAACTTTGGCCCCGGGTGGAATTATGAGCAGGGAAGACGTGGGCGGTTTGGCGGTAACGGTGATCAAGGTTGGAATGGTGGGCTCCGTTAGGGCCGCAACTATCAGCGCCTTGCTCCACACAGGAACCAGCAGCAACCACCACCAGCGGCTCCGAAGCAGCACCAGGGGCTTCATCACCCAACGAACCAACAGCAGCAGCCGCAAGTTTTTCAGCACCAGGTGATGCCGCAGCAGCTCCTACCTCAGCAGCAACACAGAATCTCCCACAGCAGCACGCACCGCCTCAGCAACAAGGGGATCTGCAGCAACCTGTACCAAATCCTCACATCCCGGTGCAGCAACCAGGGAGTCAGCAGCAGTACACTTCACAAGATCCTCTGGTGGTTTCGAACGCTGTGTCATCGGCTATGCAAGCTCCTTAGTACACGCTGCAAGCTCCCCTGTGATGACCATGCTGTCCACAGCCCAGCTAGGGACGGGGGTTAAGCAAAGGTAAGGGGCTATTGCGGAACATCAGTAGATGACGGAGACGAGTACAGGTGCCGTGCAAGGTGTCATCACAGGATCTCAAATTGTACAGGGTTCGTCTTCGGCAGGTGGACCAACCGATGTGAGAGTTGAGAAAGCAGTGGTAGAAACATCCAACTTGGGGGCTGCAGGTGCTTCACAGAAGTCAATCACCACTAAGGATGGCAACGGGGCGGGTTTGGGTGGGGTGGAGTGTCTGGGCACCCAAAACTAAAACCCAAACCCGCCCCGAACATCGTTTCGGGTGAAAATCCATCCCTGAAACCGAAACTCACGGATCCCCGAAACCCGACGGAATAACCGAAACCCGAGAATACTGCCGTCAGAGAGAGGGGGGGATCTGGCAAGGGCCGAGCGTGGCAGGAGCACCACCACCGGAGAAGGCCGCACCACCGCCGGATCTGCCATCGGCTACACGGGAGGACGGAGGAGAAGGCCGCACCACCGTCGGATCTGGCGAGGGCTGAGCGCGGCAGGAGAAGGCCGCACCACCACCGGCCTCCTGGCCTATTGAATTCGCCGTTTGCTCCAAGCTCACCGGCAGCTGGCGGATGCGGGGAAGGTCACGAACAGGGCGCGGGGAAAGCCGGCGAGGTCGCGGACTGGGCGAGGCGCCGAGGCCGGCTGCCAGCGAGGTCGCCCGTCGGGGTGCCGGGTGGGTGCGGGCGGAGACGGACTGGAGGCCGGCGAACTCGCGGACTAGCGAGGTGCCGAGGGCGTGGGGTTGCGCGGAGGCTGCACGGGGGCATGGGGCTGCGCGGGGCGCGGGGCGGCACTGCCGTCTACCGCTGCGCCTGGCCGCCTCCCGCCTGGGTGGCTCGTGGCCTCGTGGGGCTGGGTGGTGGGTGCGGATGAGGGTTGACCGACCGGTTGAGGCTGAACTAAAGGATTCCTGGATTATATACTAGGGTTGCTAGCTAGGCTTCTAGTGGGCCGAATGTTTTGGGGCCCCGATTGATTAACCACGGGTCAATTTCAGAATCCACCCCAAAACCGCGGTATTTCGGGTATCCGAAACCGCAAACCTGTGGGCGAAAACCAGGAACTGAAACCAAAAACCGCGGACCCGAAACCTGTGGATACCCACCCCGAACCCGCCCTGCTGCCATCCTTAATCACCACCGAGGTTTGTAGAAGATGTGGTGTAAAGGGCCACTGGATGTATGAGTGCACAGCGATGGTGTTTTGTGAAATTTGCAGAAGCTCTGACCACGCCATGAGTCGATGCCCAATTCTTAAGCAGCCGAAACCTGTAGCCCTAATGGTTGGTCAAGCGGCAGATGCCACTAGCTGGTTATCACATTCCGCATGCTCCAATTCAGCTGACAAAGAGAGATTCGAAAATGGCGCTGATCTCCACCTCTAGTAAAGATCTTAATGAAGAAGATGTCGTTGCTTTTTTTGCGTGTTTTGGTTTCTGACACTTTTGCTTAAGTAAAGCAGCATAGTAGTTCTAAGTTTAAGGTGCTTTTTCCTACAAAGGGTGATCTAGCAAAGATGAGAAGGTTCAATGCAGAAATGAAAGAAGGTGTAACTCTTAAGTTTCAACAATTCAAGGAAGATGAGGAATATTTTGGTCATGCATTACTAGTAGTGTGGATGAGAGTTTTAAACCTTCCGACAATTTTAAAGGAGTATTTGGTTTTGTGGGCTTTGGGAACTCTTTTTGGAGTTACTCAAGATGTAGATATGGTGACTTCTAGAGCGAGTAGCTTTGGACGGTTTGCAGTGGCAGTACTTGAGCCAGAGGGAATCCCAACCAAGCTAGATGTCATCACTGGCAGTCGATACTTCCGGTTGCTTTTTGAAGTTGAACCTTATTTACCGAACATTGGGCTGCAGAGCATTTGGAACACTGAGAGCAATGGACATGAAGATCATGGGAATGGGGCACCAAAGGACAGTGAGATGGGGAAGGTATAGAACCAATGCAAGACTATCAACTCTGTTGCAAGTGATGCAAAGGCAATAGGGAGTAGCAAAATGGGAAAAGAAGCAAATAATTCTGAAGCACAGATGGACATTGATCTTGGGGAGGATGATTTATTAGGTGAGGAGAATGATCTGAATGATGCGGTACGTGATTTTGTGGGTGTTAGGAAAGGTCAGTCGGTGGATGTGCGAGCTGTAGCTTCACTGCTACCTTCAGGATCGTCAACTCCAGCACGTTTGCAGCAACGATCATCATAGCATGTGAGGTCGGGTGGTAAGGTGGTTTCGGGTGATGCACTGAAAGGGAAAGAGAAGAGTCAGCAGCAGCAACCCTCGGCAGGTGTAACGGATCAACGTAATTATATGAGATTAAGTACGAAAATCTACCACCGAGGCGGTTAATTTAACAAACTTAAGCCCGTATAACTCGAGATTCCGTGAAATCACGAAGGATTTCAAACCAACCAACATACAACCAAGATCGTACTGATTTAGCAGCCACAGTTCACACGATACATAAAGTTGACCATAAGGTAAAATACATCGGAGTTCGGAAATAAGATTATTACAACATAGTTCAACATAAAGTAGCGGAAGCAAATAGTTTTACGCACACACACTTAGTTCAATTACAGTGCCAGTAGATAGTCATGGTCCACAAAAGCAGTAGATAAGATAATCAGAACGACCTCTGCCCAAGGTCCTAGTTGTCACCCATCGCCGGATACAGACAGTTGGAGCAGTACCCGTAGTACATCTGACCATCTGCAACAACAATGGGAACAACGCCCTGAGTACGAGAAGGTACTCAGCTAGACTTACCCGTCAAAAACCAGAAATAACATGACACCAAGGAGCATGCAAGGCTTTATGTAGTGTACTGGCTTGACTCATTTGCGAAAGGCATAAGTTATTTAGGAATACCTAAAAATAAGTACTTTTAGCATCATTTTGTGATAACCTATTCATGCTAGGTAAGCACCTATTACTAAATCAACCACTTGATTACACATTAGCATCAAAGGTTACCATCTCAGGTTTAGCTTTTCCAACATTAACCACATAACCATCCGTGTTCCATCATTAACACTACGATGCCGTAGCTCGAGTCAAGTGCTCACTAACCGGGAGCGACGGCGATTCGAATCGGATTCCTATCCAGCTGGAGATTTATTCCTCACACAAACCATGCTTCCCCCGTCAGGGTCGCGTAGATCACCAATGACACTTTCCAAGAAGCCGCGGGATAACAATCATGGATCGCACTACCCAGGGACCGCCCGACTGCCAGGACGCACCTTGGGCTTACTCTTCGCGTCCCCGTACACCCCCTTCCACACCAGTCTGCCAACCCGAGTTTATCCCGGCTCGAAAAGTGTCGCTAGCTTCGCGGTCGAAAGGTACTTTATTCGGCCAGCTAAATGTGAGGCATGCGTTCAACATGACAAGAGGGACGAGCAACGATCGGTCCTTAATCGACACAGACGGAATCACTATAGTCCAAAACCCTATAAGACTCCGCCCGGTCTCCGTTTATTCACCAACACTTGGTTACTTAACAAGATTCACAACTACTGCTAACCACAGCCAGGTATTCACCTATAACTCGCAGGTGACAGGAAATCACCTGACTTCTACCGATCTAAGCATGGCTAAGCAATTTACTCGATCCTGACCTAATAAGGTAACAGTAATTCTAGTGGGCAAGGATAGTAATGCAACAACGGTTTCACTCAACTCCTATAACTTAATGCAACAATACATAATTATAATTCAGGTAAGTAAGAATAGCTTTTATAAAATAGGAGACTTATAATGCTCCGGGGCTTGCCTCTTTCGAACGAGCTAGGATGGTGGTCAACGCACTCTGGCAGCTCCTCGCTTGGCTCTTCCTCCTCGGGCACCTCCTGTGCCTGGGGCTCCTGCTGGTCCGTCCAAGCCTGCTCCTCGGTTACTGTTGCCTGCGACTCCTCCTGCGATCCTGTATGATGCAAGTGCATAAGTACATGCGAATGATGCATCGGATTATGATGGAATGATGAAGTGACATGAGATGCAGACGAGCACATGGAATGAGCAGTTAGTACGAAACTTCATCTTCTACAAGGTAGTCCACGTCATCCAAGAACATGTACCCCAAAGTTTACTTAATTTGATTACACTAACTAACATACACCTGACACAAGCAAGTAACCCTAATTCACCAAACCTTACCAACCTAACTCATTCACAACATCAGCAATACATAGTGATGCTTCAAAGATACACCAAACACATTTTATTCCTCTTAATTCCTCATAAAGAATAATCATTTATTCCTTATTTAGCTAGGGTTGTACTGTAACACCTATCTCTGGTATAGATAAAAATCTACAAAAATTACAGTAGAGTATTCTTACTCTAACTAAGCTACCACTAAATTTTCAGGGTAAAAGGAACTGTAAAACTACTTGTACAAAATAAACAAGTTATGGCCTAAAAGTGAGCATGAAATTACTTTATACTAGGAAAAGTATCAAACAACAGATTTCACATTTTTCCTAGGTTACCAACAGTAAGCTAACATACTACAAAAATTATCATAGGTATGTTGTATACAAATATTGACTTCTACTAAAAATAACAAATATTATCAAATAAAGGCATTTGAACTACACTTCAAAAATTTCCCACAGAACATGCTTCACTAGCATTTTTCCTAGAAAGTACATCACTAAAGAAGATTAATGCAACAAGAATCACATTTTTCTCTTTATTAGTTTATTTACTACAATTTTTCTAAGATAACAGCATATCTAACAATTAAATAAAAATGTACAGTAAAGTGTCACAAAAATAACATGGGATATTTTTAAACTGTAGATCTACTCACAAGGAACATTTTAGAATTTATTTCATGATTTTTGGAGCTATAAATTGTACACAACATTTTCTAAAGCATTTTATTTTCCAAATAATAATAAGAATTCGAATACGAAATTTTAAAATCGCCGAACGGGCCGGCCCACGCGGCAGCACTGGCCCGCGACCGGAATGGGCTGGCGTCGCGCGGAAACAGAAGGGAGGGGGGGCGGCCCGGCTTTGGCGGCTCGGCCCAAGCCGGTGGCCCAGCCACTGAAGAGGGGAGGAGGCGGACGCGGAGCGCGGGGCGCGGCCACGGGCGCCGTGGCCCCGACGTCACGGAGGCGGAGCGGTGGTCGCCGTCGGCCAACGGCCGACCTCCGGCTCGGAGTCGACTTCCCGAGCACGCACGGCTCCTGCGAAAGGGTTGCGAGCACAACCGCGCGAAACAAGGGGAGAAGGAGGGAGCGGGGGCACCGGAGGCGGAGCTCGAGCTCGGCGGCCGGCGACGATGGCGCGGGCGGGAAAGAAGAGATTGGGCCTCACCGTCGGCGAGCGAGGGACACCGAACCCCGTTCGGAGGAGAGGAGGGTGTGGCGGAGCCGGTGGCGAGGTGAATCGAGAAATGGTGCGGCCGTTGAGCGGGAACGGCGGCGAGCGCTCGGGCGGAACAGCGGTGAGCGCGCGGAGGCGGCGTGCGGCTGCGGCTGCTGCTCGCGCGAGGCCGGGAGAAGGAAAAACGCGAGGGCGACTGACGAGGGAGAGGTGGGCGCTGCTTCAAGGCGCGTGGCGCGGCCGGTGGAGCCCACGGCTCGCCACCCGTACGCCGGAGGCGGCGAGCGGCGGCCACGCGGCGGCCGCGGCCTGAGCGCGGCGTGCGCTGGCACGAGCGCGCGCGCGCGGGCGCGGGCGCGGGCGCGAGGCGGGCCAGGCCGGCTTCGGCCGTGGGCCGAGAAGTGAGGCCGAGGCCCAGTAAAGAAAATTCCGGTTTTTCTTTTTCAAATAAATTCCAGATTTCAAATTTCTGTTTGAAATTCAAATTTGAGGATGAAAACGAGGTTTTCAGAAATTTGTCCCAAAACAAAAGTTGTTCAAAATTTTATTCTCTACAACTTTCATATAGAACATTTTTCAAAATTCCCAATAGATTTTAAATTTGAGATTTAAAGCTAATTTAAACTCAAAACTCATTTATTTAGAATAATTCTTAAAACATAATTTGAGGAGGATTTGAATCCAAACTTTGCTCCAATAATCAAGTTGATTTATTTTAGATTATTTAAAATTGCTACTTCTAAAAAGTACACCAACTTTTAATATTTATTTTAACTTAGGGTTTCCATTTATTTGTTTTTCAAGTTAAATTCAAAAAGGGATACAATTCAAACAATGTTAAACATGCAATGATGTTGAATGCTTATGTTTTGAAATGATAATGCATGCTTAACACCCAGGGGTGTTACAGCCCTCCCCCCTTATAAGAATCTCGTCCCGAGATTTTGAGTTACGAACCATTTATCGTAAAAATCTTTATAAGCAGTTTGAAGATATTCTCCCGTTTCCCAAGAAGCATCGCTCTCATCATGATGACTCCACTGAACCTTGTAGGTTGTGACCACTTTGTTCCGAGTGACTCGGTCCTTGGTATCCAGGACTCGGACTGGTTGCTCGCGATATTCCAAATCTGCCTTGATCCGAATACCCTGAGGTTGTATTCTCTCCTCTGGAATACGTAGACACTTCTTCAATTGGGATACGTGGAAGACGGGAAAGATCGAACTCATCTCTTCTGGTAACTGTAACTTATATGCCACGGGGCCCTTTTTCTCCAAGATCTGATATGGCCCTATATATCTAGCAGATAGTTTCTTCTTGATTCCAAACCGTTTCTTCTTCATTGGGGTAACCTTTAAATAGACATAGTCACCTACTTGGAATTCCAATGGTCTTCTCCTCTTATCCGCATAACTTTTCTGACGAGACTGCGCTGCTTGCATGTTTTGTTGAATAACGCGAACCTTCTTCTCTGCCTCCTCTACAAAATCAATTCCGTAAAACCTTCTTTCTCCGGGCTCTACCCAATTTAACGGTGTTCTGCACTTCCGGCCATACAAAGCTTCAAATGGTGCCATTTTGATACTCTCTTGGTAACTGTTATTATAAGCAAATTCTGCCAATGGTAACCAGGATTCCCATGAACCTCTGGATGATAACACACAAGCTCTAAGCATATCTTCCAATACTGCATTAACTCTTTCTGTCTGCCCATCAGTCTGTGGGTGGTAAGCCGTGCTACGAATCAGACTAGTGCCCAAACCTTGATGAAGATGTTCCCAAAAGTGAGCGGTAAACTGTGAACCTCGATCGGACACTATCGTTTTTGGTATTCCATGCAATCGGACAATCTCAGCAATATACTTTTCTGCATATTGAGGTGGTCGGAAACTTGTTTTGACTGGCAGAAAGTGAGCCGACTTGGTAAGGCGATCGACTATTACCCAAATGGAATCATGGCCTTTCTGTGTGGTGGGGAGACCAGTGATAAAGTCCATACTTATATCATCCCACTTCCAATCAGGTACCGACAAAGGTTGTAGGAGTCCTGCAGGTCTCATGTGAAGAGCTTTAACTCTACAACACATGTCGCATCGAGCAACGTATGCTGCAATCTCCTTTTTCATCTTAGTCCACCAGTAACGGGGTCGCAAATCTTGGTACATCTTGCTACTTCCGGGGTGAATAGATAGCTTAGAACGATGGGCCTCATCCATCAGCTTGTTTTTGAGCTCTCTATCCTTAGGTACTACCAGTCGATCCTTAAACCATAACACTCCTTGTTCATCCAATCGAAAGTGTTTGGTGGGTTCTCTCTTCATCTTTTCCTTGATGTGAAAGATTCCCTTATCTGTTTTCTGACCCTCCATGATCTGGCTCTCCAGAGTGCAGCTGATCTGAATATTATGCAACACAGCTGGATGTAACAAATTGAACCCTTCTTCAAACAACGGTTGCACATCAATTGCATGAGATTTTCTGCTCAGTGCATCTGCTACTACATTAGCCTTTCCAGGGTGATAGTGCACGTTCAGATTGTAGTCCTTTATCAACTCTAACCATCTCCTCTGTCTCATGTTCAACTCAGATTGGGTAAAGATGTATTTGAGACTCTTATGATCCGTAAAGATATTACACACATTACCCAACAGGTAGTGCCTCCAAATCTTTAGAGCATGCACCACTGCTGCAAGCTCTAAATCATGGGTAGGATAGTTAACTTCATGCTTCCTCAGCTGTCGTGATGCGTAAGCAATGACTCTTCCATTTTGCATCAGCACACATCCTAACCCATTTTTGGATGCGTCACAGAATACATCAAACGGCTTTTCTATATCCGGTTGGGCCAGAACGGGAGCAGTGGTCAACAACTTCCGCAAAGTACAGAAAGCTGCTTCGCACTCCTCCGTCCATACAAACTTGTGATCCTTCTGTAACAGACTGGTCATTGGTTTGGCAATCTTCGAGAATTCTGGTATGAAGCGACGGTAATAACCGGCTAAACCAAGGAAACTGCGAACTTCGTGAACTGAAGTTGGTGACTTCCAGTCCATAACCTCTTGAACTTTACTAGGGTCTACAGAAATGCCATTTTCAGACAACACATGGCCGAGAAAAGGGACTGTCCTGAGCCAGAACTCACACTTGCTGAACTTAGCATACAGTCGATGTTCTCTGAGTCTAGTCAAGACTATCCGGAGGTGTTCTGCGTGTTCTTCCTCATTTTCTGAGTATATCAGTATGTCATCAATGAACACTATCACAAACTTGTCCAATTCGGGCATGAAAACCGAATTCATTAGGTACATAAAGTATGCAGGAGCATTTGTCAGTCCGAAAGACATGACAAGATACTCGTACAAACCATACCTGGTCGAGAATGCAGTCTTAGGCACATCTTGCGGCCTAATCTTTATCTGATGGTACCCTGATCTCAAATCTATCTTAGAGAACACTTTGGCTTTAGACAATTGGTCAAACAAGATATCAATCCGAGGAAGAGGATACTTGTTTTTAATTGTCACTGCATTCAGTGGCCGATAGTCCACGCACATGCGTAAGGAGTTATCCTTCTTCTTTTTCACAAACAGAGCGGGGCATCCCCATTCGGACGAGCTGGGACGAATCAACCCTTTCTTTAGCAAGTCCTGAAGTTGTTTGTTCAATTCTGCCAACTCATTGGGAGGCATCCGATAAGGCCTTCTCGAGATCGGTGCTGTTCCTGGAATTAACTCAATGGCAAACTCGACATCTCGGTCTGGCGGCAGTCCCGGTAACTCCTCTGGAAACACATCTGGAAACTCACAGACCACTGGAATCTGGGCTAGCAGAGTAGTTTGGACCGCACAAGATGTGCTAGCTAGGTCTACCCTCCTAGGTAGGACCACCCGAAAGGTGCCTTCCCCATTGGGTTCCTTAAGAGAGATACTCCTTCCTCCAACATCAATTACAACTCTCATGCGATTCATCCAGTTCATACCCATGATCACATCCAAAGCTAACCCTGGCATGACTATCAGATTAAGCTTATATTGCCGGTTTGCTATGTTTAGGGTTACTCCCTGAACTATCTGATTAGTCAACAGATCAGCCCCAGCTGAACTAATTTTATATGCACATTCCAATTCAACTATCTTTTGCTCATGCCTTTTAACAAATGCTTGACTTACAAAGGAATGAGACGATCCGGAATCAAACAAGACTACTGCAGGATGATTGTTGATAGAAAACATACCAGCTGTCACCGGTTCTCCTTCAGGGATATCATCCACAGTGGTGTGGTGCACACGGGCTTGATACTGCGTTTGCTGTTTCTTGGGATAGGGACAATACTTTGCAAAGTGTCCAGGTTGGTTACAGTTGAAGCACGGTCCCTTCACTTGAGCCACAGTTCCCGATGAACTGCCTTGTCCTGTCTTTGCTTGAGGCAATGCCATCTTGAACGGCTTCTGGTTTCTCTGGGATGGCTGAGCATTCTGATTCTTCCGCTGCGGTGGCCTAAACCTTGCACCGGGGACGGGCGAGCGATAGGCCGGGCGGTTGTTTACTGGGGCCCTGGACTGAGATGAACCTGACTCAAAAGCCCTCTTACGAATCTTGGAAGCGGCATAAACATTGTTGTTCTTCTCTTGCTTCAGACAGTCACTAACGAAGTCATTGAAATTAGTTCTCATGTTTGTACCCACATGCTTCATCATCTTGGGACTCAGGCCTCTCTTGAAACTAGCGATCTTCTTGGCATCAGTATTTACCATATCAGGGGCATAACGGCTCAGGTTATTGAATGCATGCAGATATTGAGTCACAGTCTTCGTGCCTTGATTTAACGCCAGGAATTCCCCAAGCTTCATCTCGGTCAGACCTGGTGGAATGTATGTTCCACGGAAAGCGTCAGTGAACTCCTTCCAAGTGATATGGGCGTGGGGAGCAAAAGTGGTGCGGTGATGCTTCCACCACATTCCTGCCGGACCTTGAAGCTGATGAGCTGCGTACTCAGTCTTCAACACTTCAGTCATCCTCAGGACACGAAACTTATCTTCCATCGTATTAATCCATTCTTCTGCATCTAACGGTTCTGCGGCTTCCTTGAAGATCGGTGGGCGAGTATCCATGAAGTCCTTAAAACTGCTGTACTGGTTTGCTTCGTGGCCACCCTGGTTTATCCCCCGTCGGGTATTATCTGCGATACTGCGTAGCGCAGCTTCCATATTCTGTTGCATACTTTCCATGTTGCGTTGACTTCCCAGGAATTGGGCGAAAAACTGTTCTGCCGTATAGGGTGGAGGAGGCGGCGGTGGATCACGGTCATCATTAGCAGCTGCACTGCCACCAGCCTCGGCGGCACCATACACGGTACGGCGAGTGTTCGGCATCTGCATGTTTCAGCAACAGTAATTATTAGGTGATGTTGTAGAAATTGCAACCGAATGAAAAATTATGCCGAACTGAATTCACTGGAGAGAACAAATTCATACAATAAAACAGGGGCACAATAAGTCATCCCAATTAACACAACATCACTAATTATATTACTTAAAGCACACACATCGCGTCCATTACAACCAAGTTGCCAGCATACATACACTGGACTTTTGACGTTCGGATATCGTCACAAACACATCCAAGCTTTCCAACATTACATCAAGCTTTAGTCTTTCTACTCATTATTACATGCTCAAGTGCCAACAACGCAAAAGATCATGCAAGCGGGACCTAGTAGCTAGCGCAACAACTACTAGCCTACTCATCGTGGTCGCTGTCTAGGTCAGAAACGTTGGCGTTGCCACCAACTGCAGCGTCGTCGTGCTCCTCAGCTGGCGCCACGGGCTCTGCAGGATCCTCGTCTACGTCCAAATCCATCTCGGCTGCGCCAGGGAGGTCATAAGGATTAAGCTGATTGTTCAGCCTATGGACCTCTTCATGCAAGTTATCATTGTACTCCTCTGCATCGACCAACCGCTGCTCTAGCTCAAACTGCCTAGCTCTCAACACATTCTCTGCGGACCAGGCTTCATTCCTCTGATGGAGTACATGAGCCAACATGCTCTCAGCATTCCTGTGGGCGGTGGTCAGTCGCTCAAGCTGCTCTCTCAGTGCACGTACATCTCCCTCAAAGACCACAGTCCTCTGAGTAGCCTGATCTCTTTGACGAGTCAACTGGGCCATCTCAGCAGTGAGTCTCTCAATCTCGGCGTCGTGATCTCGCTGAAGCTGACGGCGGTCATCACGAGCCTGACCCAGAGCACTAGAAACACGTCTCAGACTACCTTCCACTCCATCGAAGGCTCTCATCACTGTGAACATGGCACTCA
Organism: Saccharum spontaneum; assembly: GCA_022457205.1. Classification (NCBI taxonomy): domain Eukaryota; kingdom Viridiplantae; phylum Streptophyta; class Magnoliopsida; order Poales; family Poaceae; genus Saccharum; species Saccharum spontaneum. Next base: position 22,241,135 of record CM039590.1, on the reverse strand, counting down.
TAGCAGGGTTGTCACTGTTTTGTGCCTCTGCTGCGCTAATCTCCAAAGATCTGCCCCTTGCCTGCTGCCACGAGTCAGTGGAGGGGTTGCCCCTCGGAAAGACTCCAACTATAGCTGCTGCCAACTCCTGAGGAAAGCGATCCATGATATCCCTCAGGATCCCAAAGGCTGCCCTCTCAGCGGCTTCTTCAGGGGTCCTGCCAGTTGACTCAAAACGCCAACCGGTCCACTCAGAACCATCACCTCGGGGACGAACTACTGCTTCCATAGTCACCAAAAGTCCTTCGCCCATCCGCTCATTTGACCAAAAGTAGCGGGGCTCCATACCATCAGGATAGCCTACATAACTGAGCACTCTCCACAAGAGCGTAGGCATCCCAAACTCTCCAAGAAAAGTGTGGCGCTGGCGAGTGCGCGGAGCAAGCTGATGACGGGGAGCTCTGCCGGTGGACTTGCGGGCTGTCTGCTTGGTACGGGCCATCTGTAGCAAAATTTTATTACAGGGGTGAGAACAAATTTTTAAGTTGGCATTTTTATCGAAATGAGATAAGCAACTTATAAGGGGAGGAACAATGCCATGAATGAGATGCATAACATGATGCATGCACGTTCCGTACGTCCTCACAAACTTAGGAAATTAATACTACTAACGGAATAAACGGTGGCATACAACGATCTCTTGTAACGTAACTAATACGTGCTACTCGAAAGCGCTGTTATGTACCTGCAGAAAATCACTTCAGCCCAAACCTCACAGTATGAAAATATGCAAGAAAGCAGTAAAGTAAGTTACTCGCTCTACACGCATCCCCAGATACGAGTATAACGGTAACCACTACCCGAATCATCGTCCTATTGACGGCATCGTCACTGCATGACGGAATTTCCCACCAATGATACCCTCATACAAACATGCGCATGGCACGTGAGTACCTTGGAATCACTTAAGCACTCCCCCAGATCGGCAGTGTATCCGACCATGCACTCACAACTCTCACTTACCAAGGCGTAGAGGTAATTGATCCATACATTACCACTCAAGTGAATGGCACTCATACAATAGCACGCCGTATGAGCGACGAAATTTTAAATATGATGCAAACCCCCAAGTTAGTACTTAAATAAGCCACCTAGAGTCCTTATCGGGCATAAAGGATATGACCACTGGCACACTTTTAAGTTCAAAAGTTCATTTGAAGACACAGTTTTGTTTTTAAATACTCATGTGAACAGTAACATGCTAAACCATGCTCCGATGCCAGCTGTAACGGATCAACGTAATTATACGAGATTAAGTACGAAAATCTACCACCGAGGCGGTTAATTTAACAAACTTAAGCCCGTATAACTCGAGATTCCGTGAAATCACGAAGGATTTCAAACCAACCAACATACAACCAAGATCGTACTGATTTAGCAGCCACAGTTCACACGATACATAAAGTTGACCATAAGGTAAAATACATCGGAGTTCGGAAATAAGATTATTACAACATAGTTCAACATAAAGTAGCGGAAGCAAATAGTTTTACGCACACACACTTAGTTCAATTACAGTGCCAGTAGATAGTCATGGTCCACAAAAGCAGTAGATAAGATAATCAGAACGACCTCTGCCCAAGGTCCTAGTTGTCACCCATCGCCGGATACAGACAGTTGGAGCAGTACCCGTAGTACATCTGACCATCTGCAACAACAATGGGAACAACGCCCTGAGTACGAGAAGGTACTCAGCTAGACTTACCCGTCAAAAACCAGAAATAACATGACACCAAGGAGCATGCAAGGCTTTATGTAGTGTACTGGCTTGACTCATTTGCGAAAGGCATAAGTTATTTAGGAATACCTAAAAATAAGTACTTTTAGCATCATTTTGTGATAACCTATTCATGCTAGGTAAGCACCTATTACTAAATCAACCACTTGATTACACATTAGCATCAAAGGTTACCATCTCAGGTTTAGCTTTTCCAACATTAACCACATAACCATCCGTGTTCCATCATTAACACTACGATGCCGTAGCTCGAGTCAAGTGCTCACTAACCGGGAGCGACGGCGATTCGAATCGGATTCCTATCCAGCTGGAGATTTATTCCTCACACAAACCATGCTTCCCCCGTCAGGGTCGCGTAGATCACCAATGACACTTTCCAAGAAGCCACGGGATAACAATCATGGATCGCACTACCCAGGGACCGCCCGACTGCCAGGACGCACCTTGGGCTTACTCTTCGCGTCCCCGTACACCCCCTTCCACACCAGTCTGCCAACCCGAGTTTATCCCGGCTCGAAAAGTGTCGCTAGCTTCGCGGTCGAAAGGTACTTTATTCGGCCAGCTAAATGTGAGGCATGCGTTCAACATGACAAGAGGGACGAGCAACGATCGGTCCTTAATCGACACAGACGGAATCACTATAGTCCAAAACCCTATAAGACTCCGCCCGGTCTCCGTTTATTCACCAACACTTGGTTACTTAACAAGATTCACAACTACTGCTAACCACAGCCAGGTATTCACCTATAACTCGCAGGTGACAGGAAATCACCTGACTTCTACCGATCTAAGCATGGCTAAGCAATTTACTCGATCCTGACCTAATAAGGTAACAGTAATTCTAATGGGCAAGGATAGTAATGCAACAACGGTTTCACTCAACTCCTATAACTTAATGCAACAATACATAATTATAATTTAGGTAAGTAAGAATAGCTTTTATAAAATAGGAGACTTATAATGCTCCGGGGCTTGCCTCTTTCGAACGAGCTAGGATGGTGGTCAACGCACTCTGGCAGCTCCTCGCTTGGCTCTTCCTCCTCGGGCACCTCCTGTGCCTGGGGCTCCTGCTGGTCCGTCCAAGCCTGCTCCTCGGTTACTGCTGCCTGCGACTCCTCCTGCGATCCTGTATGATGCAAGTGCATAAGTACATGCGAATGATGCATCGGATTATGATGGAATGATGAAGTGACATGAGATGCAGACGAGCACATGGAATGAGCAGTTAGTACGAAACTTCATCTTCTACAAGGTAGTCCACGTCATCCAAGAACATGTACCCCAAAGTTTACTTAATTTGATTACACTAACTAACATACACCTGACACAAGCAAGTAACCCTAATTCACCAAACCTTACCAACCTAACTCATTCACAACATCAGCAATACATAGTGATGCTTCAAAGATACACCAAACACATTTTATTCCTCTTAATTCCTCATAAAGAATAATCATTTATTCCTTATTTAGCTAGGGTTGTACTGTAACACCTATCTCTGGTATAGATAAAAATCTACAAAAATTACAGTAGAGTATTCTTACTCTAACTAAGCTACCACTAAATTTTCAGGGTAAAAGGAACTGTAAAACTACTTGTACAAAATAAACAAGTTATGGCCTAAAAGTGAGCATGAAATTACTTTATACTAGGAAAAGTATCAAACAACAGATTTCACATTTTTCCTAGGTTACCAACAGTAAGCTAACATACTACAAAAATTATCATAGGTATGTTGTATACAAATATTGACTTCTACTAAAAATAACAAATATTATCAAATAAAGGCATTTGAACTACACTTCAAAAATTTCCCACAGAACATGCTTCACTAGCATTTTTCCTAGAAAGTACATCACTAAAGAAGATTAATGCAACAAGAATCACATTTTTCTCTTTATTAGTTTATTTACTACAATTTTTCTAAGATAACAGCATATCTAACAATTAAATAAAAATGTACAGTAAAGTGTCACAAAAATAACATGGGATATTTTTAAACTGTAGATCTACTCACAAGGAACATTTTAGAATTTATTTCATGATTTTTGGAGCTATAAATTGTACACAACATTTTCTAAAGCATTTTATTTTCCAAATAATAATAAGAATTCGAATACGAAATTTTGAAATCGCCGAACGGGCCGGCCCACGCGGCAGCACTGGCCCGCGACCGGAATGGGCTGGCGTCGCGCGGAAACAGAAGGGAGGGGGGGCGGCCCGGCTTTGGCGGCTCGGCCCAAGCCGGTGGCCCAGCCACTAAAGAGGGGAGGAGGCGGACGCGGAGCGCGGGGCGCGGCCACGGGCGCCGTGGCCCCGACGTCACGGAGGCGGAGCGGTGGTCGCCGTCGGCCAACGGCCGACCTCCGGCTCGGAGTCGACTTCCCGAGCACGCACGGCTCCTGCGAAAGGGTTGCGAGCACAACCGCGCGAAACAAGGGGAGAAGGAGGGAGCGGGGGCACCGGAGGCGGAGCTCGAGCTCGGCGGCCGGCGACGATGGCGCGGGCGGGAAAGAAGAGATTGGGCCTCACCGTCGGCGAGCGAGGGACACCGAACCCCGTTCGGAGGAGAGGAGGGTGTGGCGGAGCCGGTGGCGAGGTGAATCGAGAAATGGTGCGGCCGTTGAGCGGGAACGGCGGCGAGCGCTCGGGCGGAACAGCGGTGAGCGCGCGGAGGCGGCGTGCGGCTGCGGCTGCTGCTCGCGCGAGGCCGGGAGAAGGAAAAACGCGAGGGCGACTGACGAGGGAGAGGTGGGCGCTGCTTCAAGGCGCGTGGCGCGGCCGGTGGAGCCCACGGCTCGCCACCCGTACGCCGGAGGCGGCGAGCGGCGGCCACGCGGCGACCGCGGCCTGAGCGCGGCGTGCGCTGGCACGAGCGCGCGCGCGCGGGCGCGGGCGCGGGCGCGAGGCGGGCCAGGCCGGCTTCGGCCGTGGGCCGAGAAGTGAGGCCGAGGCCCAGTAAAGAAAATTCCGGTTTTTCTTTTTCAAATAAATTCCAGATTTCAAATTTCTGTTTGAAATTCAAATTTGAGGATGAAAACGAGGTTTTCAGAAATTTGTCCCAAAACAAAAGTTGTTCAAAATTTTATTCTCTACAACTTTCATATAGAACATTTTTCAAAATTCCCAATAGATTTTAAATTTGAGATTTAAAGCTAATTTAAACTCAAAACTCATTTATTTAGAATAATTCTTAAAACATAATTTGAGGAGGATTTGAATCCAAACTTTGCTCCAATAATCAAGTTGATTTATTTTAGATTATTTAAAATTGCTACTTCTAAAAAGTACACCAACTTTTAATATTTATTTTAACTTAGGGTTTCCATTTATTTGTTTTTCAAGTTAAATTCAAAAAGGGATACAATTCAAACAATGTTAAACATGCAATGATGTTGAATGCTTATGTTTTGAAATGATAATGCATGCTTAACACCCAGGGGTGTTACAGCAGGGATACATGCAGCAGCAGGTATGGGGGCTGCTAGTTTTGAGTTGCAAAAATTAACAACCATCAGCCTTCTACTCTACATGGGGAATCAGGTGAGGTGAGATTGGCTGATGGGACATCAGATGGAGTGCTAGTGATTGAGGATCAGCACATAGGGGCCGCTCTTGATGCTATGGTAAATGCCGGGGTGTCAGTGGATGGTGAGTCAAACAATGTGCTGGGAAGTGTTATGATGATGGCAGTTTTGTCTGATGGAGAGCTTACTCCAGTGCAGCGCAGTAAGAGGAATGCGGACGTGGCTGATGTACACTCTCTTGAGAAGGCAGAGAAAAGAGTTGCCATAAAAAATCTCGAGGCTCCCCAAGGTAATGAAAATACAGTAATTAATTCAGTTTCTTCTTTTTCTAGTGATCGTATTGAGAAAAATTTACAAGGGATGGGGATCTATCTAGGTGGTAAAGAAAATTTAATTGCTGGTTCTGTAGCTCTAATAAAGGATGTAGAAAAAGAAAGATTAAAACCCTCATATGTTGTTAATTCACTTGATAAAAAAATTGAATCAGAAGAGGATGAGATCGATCCTGATACTACCACCATCGGTCAACTCTATGGCGACTTGACGGAGGAGGTAATGGACGATAATAATGTGGGCCTTGATGGAGTACTTGTTGACATACCCATCAAGGTGGCAAAAAATAGAAAGTCAAAGAAAATTCTTAATACGAGGGTGACCGCAAAGAAAAAATTGTTCCAATGAAAGGGATCTTCTGGAATTGTAGGGGTCTACGTGACCTAGCTAAGCATACTTTTCTACATGATGTGGCTGAAGATATGAGACTTTATTTTATAGCTTTATCAGAAACCAACAGAAATAGTTTTTTGACTCAGTGTCTGAAAAATTTCTGTGTGGGAGCTGATTTTGTTTGGCATTAGCGATGTCCTCGGGGTATGTCCGAGGGATGCTAATGGGAATAAATCAAGAGTTTTTCGAGGTAGAAAATATTATCTATGGGGATTACTATATAAAATTTATCTTAAGAAATAAGGTAGATGGTTTTCGATGACCCTTTTGTCGGTCTATGGCGCAGCACAGGTAGAGCACAAAGAGAACTTTTTATCGGAGTTAGTGCGTGCTTGCACCAGCTGTGGGGATCTACCTTTTGTAGTAGGGGGATTTCAATATAATTAGGAATCCGTCAGAAAAAAATAATTCAAGGTATAATGATAAATGGCCACTTCTCTTTAATGCTATTATCGAAACTCTGAATCTGAGGGAGATAGAGATGACAGGTAGAAAGTTTACTTAGGCTAAGTATGTTGAAATTCCAACCTATGAAAAGTTAGATCCGTATCTTGGTGACAACCGAGTGGGAATAGAAATTTCCGCTGGCTACGGTCTAGGCACCGGGTCCGGATGGTTTTCCTGTAGAATTTTACCAATTCTTTTGGGACGTTGTCAATCAGGATTTGATGAGCCTATTTTATAAATTCTATATGGGGAGACTGTTGTTGACGGTAGATAAGTGTCAATTTTAACCGTCAACGAAACATGAAAAAGGACCTAAACAATAATTACCACATAGATATAGGGGGTCTACTAACAGAATTCCATGAGTTTTGGTGAATGCCTGTTTTTGCAGGGTGTCTGCTGAAAAGAACCAAGAAAGGCCCACATGTCAGGTTTACATAGAGACAAAAGGGCTACGCATAACTTTTTTGTAATCTGGAAGGTACGAGAAGGCTCTAGACCAAACGGGAGACGAATCTGGCTCGGAAGCCGGGTGGCCGCCCAAAGGTGGGGGCGGGCGCCCCACCTGCAGAGCCAATCAGAGGTGAGCTCGTGGATCCTACCTCCACCACCTTTGAGGATGAATAATAATCGTTCAATAAGGTCGGTTTGATCCAATGGCTATGGTGCTTCCTAGTGGGCTATATAAGCAAGGCCCCTGGCCCCTAGAGGAGGCATCCCATGAAACCCTAATTCATTTGCTCCACTTGGGGTCAGCTGAGAGGGGTCCCTTGAATGGATCTCCTCTCCTAGGGCACATACAAGAGAGATTAGCTCTGTAGTCTCTATGTGAGATTAGAGTTCTTCTAGATTGAGAGAGTTAGAGTGGAGGGATGAGTTGGAGAAAGCTCGGCATGTCGGTGTCTCCTCTCCGGCTTGTACCTGTGGGATCAAGTCTCCTAATCTGAGGCTTGGCTCTAGGATTCTTTGGCAATTCAACTTCTAATACTAAGTAAGTACGTTGTTATTATTGTTCTTTGGTTTACGAGTTTACTCTATTCTCTTCCATGGTAGAGGGTAGAGTAATCATCTGTAGCGTAAGTGTGGTGCTTGGGCTAGGATACTCGTAGATATCCCCTGTCTGGCCGGATCAGTGTGTAGTAGCGTGGGATGTGACAATCTCATTGTTACCTTTGGAGCCTCCTCCCGTCAGAAGGTTTGGTAGGACCCAAGCCCTGGTTAAGCATCTTCTGTGGTGTCTCTTTTCCAACGGTATGTCCCCATAGAACGGTAGTTTCATAGCTTACCATAGGTTGGAACTAGACTGTCGTAGTAGTCTTCTCTAATCGCTTATATCTTCGCTAGCTTGTAGTGCGGCCTAGGGGTTAAGTATAGACTTAGGTTAGTCATCGCACGCTTTCTCCTAGCGGATAAAATAAATATGATACTCTAAAAATATCTTCCGGGTGAAGTGCTCACCGATATCCGTGCGCTTGCGGATTATTTCTCTTAGATTTTTTCATGTGCGTAACCAATATCAACAACTGCTTATACACAGTTTAAATTTTGGGGTAATTACACTATTGCCCAAGATCACGGATGCAACTAGAATACAACAGTACAGGCCAATTTGTCCCCTAAATTTGTCCCCTAAATGCCCAATAACTCTTTATGGATAATGAGTTAGAGAGGGTCAAAAACATGAAGCTCTTGCTTTGTGCTTTTGAGCAGTTATCAGGACTCAAAATCAATTTCCATAAAAGTGAATTGTTCTGTTATGGAGAAGCTAACGCTCATCAAGTGGAGTACACACAGATTTTTGGATGTAATGTAGGATCATTCCCTTTTAGATATCTAGGAATTCCTATGCATCATCGAAAATTAATGAATAAGGATTGGAAACATGTAGAAGAAAGATTTCAAAAGAGACTAAGTGGATGGAGAAGTAAGATGCTTTCGGTGGGAGGAAGGCTTGTCCTAATTAATTCGGTTCTGAGTAGTCTTCCTATGTTTATGATGTCTTTCTTTGAGATACCTAGAAGAGTATTGAAAAAATTAGATAATTTTATATCTCGGTTTTTCTGGCAAAGTGATGAGTACAAGAAGAAATATAGATTGACAAAATGGGAGCTAGTATGTATGCCAAAAGACCAGGGAGGATTGGGAGTCCTAAATCTAGGTGTGCATAATATGTGCCTACTAAGCAAGTGGCTTTTCAAACTAATAAATGGGGATGGGGTATGGCAACAGTTGCTTAAAAATAAGTATTTAAGGGACAAAACTCTGACTCAGGTTCAACACATGCCCGGGGACTCAGTTTTGGGCTGGCCTTATGAAGGTCAAGGATGAGTTCCTGTCTATGGGTAGGTTTGATCTAGGTGATGGATCCTAGGTGCATTTTTGAGAGGATTCGTGAATAACGCCACATCCTCCCAAAACAATCTTTCCCACACTATATAACATTGTGAGAAAGAAAAGTGCTTCTATTGGGTCTGTGCTGTCTATGATACCGTTAAATGTAGCTTTCAGGAGATCTCAGATGAGAGTTAATTTGCTAGCATGGCACAATGTTGTGGCCATGATTGTAGATGTACAATTAAGTAACCAAAGGGATCGCATTGTGTGGAGGCTGCATCAGAACAGGTTGTTTTTAGTTAATTCCTTGTACGGAGCATTGTTCGGAATACAGGCGCTACCATACAATACTTTAATTTGGAAACTTAAACTACCCCTCAAGATTAAAGTCTTTATGTGGTACTTGTACAAGAGAGTAATCTTAACCAAGGATAATTTAGCTAGGAACAGTGGCAAGGAGACAAGAAGTGTCGTTTCTGTTCCTCCAATGAGACCATATAACATTTACTCTTTGACTGTCATTATGTTAAATTTATGTGGAGAATCATTCATATTTCATTTAACCTAAAACCCCAAGTAGTGTACACAATCTGTTTATAGGTTAGTTGCAAGGGTTAAATAGAAAAACAAAATCTCAAATTCTTATGGGTGCAAGTGCTATTTGTTGGGCACTTTGGTTAACATGGAATGATGTTGTGTTTGACAAGGCCATTGCACCATCTTATTTGCAGTTATCTTCAAGGGGACGTATTGGATCAGGTACTGGACCTTACTTCAGAAGGAGGAGGATCGCCAGTTCATAAAGGCGGCCTATAGGACTATTCAGACAGCCACGATAGAGGTGTTTGCAAAACATGGCTGGAAATTTAGCAACAGAATTGCTCTTTAGTTCTCTCTTTTTGTAAATGTTTAAGTCTTGATGGCTCAAAACTTCATTTTTGAGATTCCTTGGAAACTGTTTTGCTTGCTTGTAATATTAAACATCCATATGCATTAGTCCATGTAGAAGCTGGGATATTAATATATTCCCTTTTCTAAAAAAAATAAACCATTCTTATATCATTAGGTACTCATTGAATCTGATTTGTCTCATTGGTTGCTGATTCCGTACTACAGATGAGTATTGACTGATTGTTTGATCATACTACTACCTCTGAACAAATAACCTATTTGAGAGCAATACATTCGTATTATGAAAAAAATGGAAATTTCAAGTGTTCATCATTAGCCAAATAATGTACTTGAAGTTCATAATTTCTTCTGTTTCATGTTAGCGTTGACAGGGGGCGGGGCAGTGCAAGAGCAAAAACGAGTACCCATAGTCTTGTACATGTTCCTGTTGTGGACGAGGTCAGTGATTCACGATCAGAGAGCGAGAGGACGAGAGGCAGAGAGTGTAGCCTGCCACTAGAATCGCTGCCGATGGCCTATCCCGACTTGCAACCGCCCAACTGGAAACCATGCTGCGTGGAGCCACGGAGGGCGGCCGGTGGTCGGCGTGGTGCTGCTCGAAGCCACGGAGCCGCAGAGGGAGTCCGGCGTGGTGCCTTCTGCTGTGCGGGCGGTGGCGGTGAGCAGTGTCGCGTGAGCGAAGTGGCGCAAACCAGAAGGGACGGAAGGGATGTTGGGGGCTTCAGTTATGGGCTAAAAGTTCCATGGGTATGAAGGATTAGTGGGCCAACGACTATGGCCTAGGCCCTGGATCCGCCCCATAGTGTGCTCGAAAGAAAAATATTTCTTCTGCACAGAAGCAACGACAGCTATACAACATAGATATGCATACATGTATATGTATCAGTATCGACAGATACAGTTATACGCAGATACCTTTTACTATTTTTAATAAAATAATAATTCATCATCTAAAATTCTAAAAGCAGTAAATTATCTTGCAAGCAAGGTTGGAAGCATCTCTCTAAGCATTTCATATGTAACGTTTGGACATTTACTCCTTGATGAGCAAATGAGCTTCAACTCTAGCATAGCAAGCCACGATAGACGGCCTGGCACTTCAGCGTGCACTAGCAGTAGCCCTAGCTAGTTTTGGAGAAGCCGTTGACGGAATCACGGAAGAGGGAAAAAAGTAGATTATGAAGGGGAGAAAAGAAAAATCAAGCAACAGAAAGAACCTACTGAAGAATCTACTAATGTCTAGGGAAGGAACTCACTGTCGGAGGACAGCCGTTGTGGGTGTGGTGGTCTGGTGAAGGACAAACGTTGGTCGCAGACTCACGCTCACCGGCATGGCGGCTGGGAATCTAGGCTTTCAAAAAAAAGGGGGGTTGGAATCTGGACCACTAGTTGGGTTTATAAATGTCCATACAGCCCGAGGCTCGGCACGAAGCCCGCAAATTTGGCCCGGCCCGGTGGTGTGTGGGCCTGGGCTGGCACAACCCGGTAGAGCAGGCCATGCCTGGGCCTTACCTCGGGCACGTCCTGCCATCCCAGCACGGCCCGACTTTTAGGCTACGGACAAGGAGTGGCCTGGCTTCCCCACCTCTCAACAGCCCAGCACCAGCAGCGCCTCCCCCTCGTATATAATCGAGCGGATGCGGTGCCCTCCCCCTCACCTCGAACCCTAATCAATTTCAGTTCACTCCACCCACCGCGCCACTCTCTCGCCTTGCCTCTCCGACTCCTCTGCTAGCGACTAGTGCCCGTCCTCCCCAACTACGGTGACCTCGATCCGCCTACCGCTGGTGAGCCGCTCCCTTCTCCTCCTCCAGTCCTCCCTCTCTGCCTCTCCTATCTCCCTCTCCCTCTCTCCCCTCTAGATCTTGGTGATTATGTGAGTTCATGTCACTGTTTGTCCCTCCTTCGCCACTCGCCGTCCTTGCTAACCGGTGTGTTGTCTTGCCCTCGTCTTCTCTGACACCGGGCTCCGGTTGCGCAGGTAAAACCCTAACCCTAACCCTCCTCTTCTTCCATTGATCTATTCTGATCTAATCTTTTCATCCTCCTCCATCTCTTTGCATAGGTCGGTAGCCGATGCATCGTCCTCTAGCTGTGGCATAGAGCGACCAAGGCGGCCCCGCGCACTGTTGAGGAATGGTGCTGGAGAGCCGTCCGCCATGGCGGCTACTGATGACGATATCGTCTGGTCGCTCACAGGCAATGATGACTTGATCGCGGTAGGTGTGGCCCTTGAGGACGACAACAACAACGGAGAAGACGTTGCTGTGTTGTTTGGTATCGATGTCGGTAGCGGCTCTGCTGCTCCGACTCCCATCACAGATTGTTCTTTTGTTTGAGTTCTGACTTGTGAATGAATGAGAGAATTCAATCTCTATAACTTTTCTGTGACAACATCTGTGAAATTTGATAAGTGTTTGATGAGTGGATTTTTTTTGAGGTGTTTTGATGTCACTGGGCTGTGGGCTGTCACGGCCCGCAGTTTTGGCCATGCTCAATGGGCTGGCACGGCACGAATTTCAGCCCGTAGTGCCGTGCTTGGGCTGAAGGCCAGGCACGAGGCACATAGAGGCACGGCGTGCCGTGCCAACCCGACACCCTGCGGGTCGTGCCTGGCCCGTGCCCATGTCGTGCCGTGTCGAGCCGGGCTGGCCCGATGGCCATCTATAGTTGGGTGGCACAAACAGCAAGGAAAATGGTGAAACTAACAATGGAATTTGACAAACCTTTTACGTTCCCTAGTTATGTTGCAAAATCAAATTTCAACATTAATTTGTAGACCATGGTGTTTAGGTGATTTCTCAGAGATTGTTGGTGCAACCATTTTCTGAATCATGGGACAATAATAGTTCACTTGCATGCTTTCAATTGCACAATGATGATTTTGGCTCTGAAACTAAACTTTGAGTTGACCGAAAAACATCACATTGCGCTGAACGCTTATCTTACTATTACACTTTTGCATCTTGGGAAACAGAAACACAAATGTTGTCCTTGATGGACTACAGAAGTTAGATAACTTTTTCCGTCCTATCTGGTAGCTACTCAGAAGACAATGAAATTGTTTGATGGTTCTCCCATTGGGTGCTTTTTTGACCTACTGACCTGCTATCTGATGTTTTCATTTTTGCTTCCATTTATGACGTTGTCAGGGTTAAGATAATTGGTATTGTCAAAGCTACTGACAGAACTAAAAATAAAAATTAAAAAAATCCAGCAGAGGTTTTTTTATAACTAATCCAGCAAAGGTTGTGGTGGAGTTTGATGCAGGCATGCAGCTTGAGGAACTAGATATAGGGGGCAGCGGGTCGGATCAGTTGCGGGTGGAGTAAATAGCCGCCTATGGCAAATTGCATATTGCGTAAAATTGATACCTGCACCCCTATGCGTGGGTAAAATTTTAAACTTGTACCCTCACATATTGGGTACGATACCCGTGGGTACCTGTGGGGGTATGATCCCCGATACCCACAGGGCTCTACATAGGCCGAGCCGCTAGGGGAGGCCCAGCCCACAAGACTGCGCATGGACCATGCCACTAGTGGAGGCCCAGCTTACAAGACGACACTATGTGAAGCACGGAACAGGTCGGCGTGCCTCGCAAGATTGTGTGAAGATCTTCGGTGATCTAGGAAACTTGCTCAGATATGCTAGATCCCATAATATCTATAACTTCTTATCTTGTAAACTGACCAGGATAGAAACAACCAATCTGTAACCATACCCCCCAGGCTATACAAGATGGGTACGAACCCCCCTCGTTTTCATCTGATCATACGCAATACAACCCACCAAAAGATACAGGACGTAGGGTATTATGCCAAGTCGGCGGCCTGAAACTGCCTAATCATTGTCTCTTGCATTCTGTGTCGCCGTCCGGTTCCCTCACACGCACCTCCACCGATTCATCTACTACTATGGGCATACCCTTCGATAGACTGCTATTCATATCTCATCGACAGTGACGCGCCAGGTAGTGGGTGTGCGTGCTAAATTCATGGCGAACCAGATGGTCACCTTTCCAAGCTCCATGGCCCTTCCCAAGTCGGGCCAGATCTTCACGGTCGGATCCATGACCTGGTGAAAGTCTCTAGTTTGGTTTTGGCTAATTGATGAAACCTAGGACTAACCTTTTATCTAAGTGGATGATTTAGATAAAGGTGTTCATTGAATATGAGACATGACATTGACTCATGTGACCAAGATGGTGAAGACCAGGATGAGGCTTGGCTCGGTGGACCGGTTGTGAAGGTGAAGGGCAAGTCAAGGCTTCAAAGCGAAGGACCATGCGATGGTGAAGCTTGAGCAAGACTTGGCGCCGACGGACCGATGCAACGATGAAGAGCAAGTGAAGTCAAGGTCGATGGATCGAGACGGTCATGTGATGATATGAAATGGATCATATCATTTGGAGAAACAAAATGGGCTCAAGGCAATGGTATAACCATAGGGCCATTTTGTTTTACACTCAAGACACCATAGAGGGTGTGAGTGGTTTAGGGTCGATAGCCGAACTATTAAGAGGGGAAGTTTTATCGGTTATTCGACGCACGGGTGCCACTAGGTGAATTCATGAAGTGCATTGCATGTAGGGCCTAGTGAGCTAACTGGAAAACCTTTGAAAATGATTGAGAAAAAGCTAACACACAAGCACATGGAGATGTACACTTGATGGTGTTGGCACATTTGCAAAGGTGGCATTGGTCGCGCTGTGGTTTGCGGGTAGAGAGGGGTTTGGGGAAATGAAATGCTTATTTTCCACTACGCCGGAAGTCGGAAAAGAAACAGAGGCGAACGGAGATCACCAGGGTGATCGGACGCTGCACCGGACGTAGTCACGGTTTGACCGGACGCGTCCGGTCAGTACAGCGCAGCAGTCAGGCGCGCGGGCTAGGGTTTGCAACCGGCGCGTCCGGTCACTCGCGGGACCGGAGTGTCCGGTCGGGCACCCAGAGGAACAGTGCATGGCGAAGGGCTGAGCGGACGCGCGGCGCGTCCGGTCACACGCAATCGGACGCGTCCGGTCGCGAAGGGTGCTTACTAGAGTCCGATCGAACGCTGGCTCTGTCGCGTCCGGTCGTTGCGTGGAGCGCGTCCGGTCGTTGCGCCATGGGTGCGCGGCACTGTGCGTTCGGCGCGTCCGGTCGTTTGAGCGGCGCGTCCGATCGTCGCGTTTGACCGTTGGCGCGCAGTGACCGTTGGAGGTTCTGGCAGTCGTAGTTGAAATTCGAGGGACACGTGGATGGAGCAGGGCGACCGGACGTGGGGCAGCGCGTCCGGTCAGTTTTGACTGGCGCGTCCGGTCGCTCACGAAAAACGCTCAGTGGAGTAGCAACGGCTCTATTTGTTTGGGGTGCTTATAAATACTCGTTGGCCGGCCCTTGGGGAGGTCTCTTGGCATTTCTAACACTCTTGTGCATCCTTTGAGCTAAAGCTTCTCCTCCCACTCATCTCTCTTGCTTGATTGCAAATCAAAAGTGAGATCGAGTGATCCCAAAGTGCATTGCATAGCTTGAGGGCATCTAGTGGCACTTGTGGGTGGTTTAGCCGGTGGATTTCTTGTTACTCTTGGAGAGTACCCTCCTAGCCGGCTTGGAGATTGTTGGAGGCGTTGGCAAGAGAAGGTGATTGTTCTTGGCCACCTCCGGTTGATTGTGAGAGGTTCTTGTGCTTTCCTCGGCGGGACGCCAAAAGCAACTCTAGTGGAATGCGCGTGTCATTGAGTTACCTCACTTGAGAGTGGTGTCTTGCGGTGCCTTGCGGGGCGTGCCTTGAGGGGCAAGTGACTTGAGGGTCACACTGGGAAACCATCTGAGTGTTGGTCGACACAACTGGTGACGTAGCTTGTCGGTGCACAAGTAAACACCGGGTGAACAAAAATATTATGTCTCTTATCTCCCGGTGATTGGTCTTCATATTGTGTTGTTGTCAATATTGATTGATTGTATATCATCTTGGTGATTAGCAACATCTTCACTCCACCGTCGGTATAAGAATCACAATCCTCTCTCTTGCACTTATTTTTACTAGATTATCTTGTGTAGCTCTAGTGGTAGCTTTGCTAGTAGTGTTGTTAGCTTGTTCTCTAGTGTCTCTTGTGTGAACTAGAGATCATAATCTACTAGACTTGTGGATAGGAGGCTTGCATCACAACCTTTGGCTAAGCAAAACTCGCTTTACGCCGTTTGGTATTCTAACAAGTTTGCTTAGTGGTTCTTGTAGAATTTTTATAGGCTATTCACCCCCCCTCTAGCCATCTAGGACCTTACACCTGGGTCATCAGCCCCAATGGCAACAAGGAGATTGTGGAGGCGATGCAGGATCACCCCGCACCGATCGTGCCAACACCTGCAACGACATCTTCAATCTTGGTGCCCCGCCGCTGGGTTAGGAGATCCATCAGCAATGATCCGATCGCATCCATCAATCGGGTCACAGACTGCTTAGGGAAATGCCAGCTCCTCGTGGATTCAATCTTAGATCAATCTAGGGCGAGCGACGAATTTCCCATACTCCAAGATCACCAAGCCGCTGCAACCGAGTGACCTACTCGGCCACATCGTTCGAGGTGGCCAGATTCTGATCTGGTGATCACGGCCACTCCAGAGAGGCGCACGACGTGGCATCGACCACTTCCCACTACCAGCGTACGTCTGGCCAACTACGAGGCCCCAATGGAGGACCCGCCAAAGCCCTATCCCTTCGGGCTAGAGGGTGCGGGATCTGCATACCAGAACACCGTCCACCACCTCTTCATTGACCACGTTGAGCGCGACCATGCCACCGACCTCTACATGATCAACCCAACCGACTTCGGTCTGCCTACGCCCTTGGTTAATGTGGTGGCTATTCGCCAGCTCTCAGATGATTCCCCTCTTCTGACCGAATCTCTCCACAATTTTATGAATGAGAGCCCCAATGATTATTCTCAGGGCTCAACCAAGACCGTATCAAGCTACCCTACTTTCCCTCTGGGGTTTGGGGGTATGATTTTCCACGTTAGCCACGACAACATCACCAAGGATGGCGAAACCGCTGAAGAGCGTGAAGCTCATCTAGCGAAGAACGCCGATCGCCAATGTCGCTGAGATGCAGAAGCAGCCTAAGGGGCTGACAGGGAGGTCGCGGCCCGTCCCGCCATCAAAGTAACCTGGAGG
This sequence comes from Saccharum spontaneum, assembly GCA_022457205.1. NCBI lineage: Eukaryota > Viridiplantae > Streptophyta > Magnoliopsida > Poales > Poaceae > Saccharum > Saccharum spontaneum. The sequence goes on along the minus strand of CM039590.1, from coordinate 22,224,255 downwards.
AGGCATTTGACATGGTGAGTGACCAGCTAGTCTACCAAACTCCAAGTGCCAATCTAGTTGTCATTTTCAACGGGCTCGACAAACTCCCTCACACTCCAGAGGTCGAGAAGGTCTGAGCACATATCATAGCCACGCAAGTCCAAGTCAACAAGTTCTGGAACAACGCCCCATCTTATTCCACCACGTCAGCTCGTAGCCGCCGCTCTTGCTGTGACGGAGGAGGCCAGCATCACAGGGCCCCCGACCTTAGGCTGGAGGTCCCTACCTCTATAGAGGATCCAGAGGCAACTATGAAGCTCATTCACGCCATGATGGCCGCCCTCCGTGCCCCCTGGGAGGTCAGGGCAGCAACCGCAACGAGGAAGTCAATCAACCCCCCCTCACGACCTTTGAGACCACATCAACACCGACGCAGATGTCTGCGGCCACATCAAAAACAGCAGGTCCGCACGCTACGAAGCAAAGATGGAGCATCGCCAGCAATTCGGCGCCGAACACGAGGGATTTGCTGCCCGTCAAGCACCACTCCCTATCGGCGCATTATGACTTTGCCCCTTCATAGAAAGGCTCTGAGCCATCCGGTGGCCTGTGGGTTTCAAGGTTATTGGTGTTAACACCTACGATAGAAAGGCCAACCCCGCTCAGTGGCTAACTCTATATGAGATCACCGTGAAAGCCGTGGGCGGAGATGAAGATGTCATTGCGAACTATCTTCTCGTCATGCTTAACCAGTCTGCAAACAACTAGCTCCTCAGCCTACGGGAGAATCCATCCAATCTTGGGACGACCTCAAGAAAGTCTTCACTGATAATTACATGGCTACGTGCGAGCAGCCCGGCACCAAGTATGACCTAGAGAAGCTTCATCAATCCTTCGGGAAGTCCTTGTGTGACTTCATTAGGCGCTTCTCGGAGACAAGAAATTATGTTCCCAACATCACTTGCACTGAGGCCATCACCGCTTTCACCAAAGGGCTCCGGCACGAGCAGCTCCATGGCAAGCTGTACTGTAAGACGCCCACAACCATCGGTGAACTGATACAAACAGCTAACGGATACGCTGACGCCGAAGAAGCTAGATGAACTACCTGCTCCGCTCACCACCGATGCCGCAACGATGACCGCCGTGAAGACAGGCGCTACGACGAACGCAACCACCACTGTGACGATCAAGACCGCCACGACGACCATGAGCGTCGCCAAGATGACCGCGAGCCCTAGCATGATGACTGCCCAGATAGCTCGAGAGGCAAACAAGGCCACTGTTGTCGGCCTGATAACTCCATCAACACCATCAACACCCCTGCTAAGCGCACTTACGACACTGACTTCGGCAAGCTACTAGACGGCCCATGCCCTACCCACAAGGATGTCAAGCACTCCATGTGAGAGTGCAAAGGCCTAAAGATAGCACTCAGTGGTGAATCATCAAAGAAGTCACGACATGACGACGATGAGACCGAAGACAGTCAAGACAGAGAATGAGGCAAGAACAAGGGACCTACCTACTAGGACCACACCAAGACCATCGCCACAATCTTTGGTGGGAGAGCTATCTCCAAAGACAAGCGGGAGCAGAAGCTTGTAGCCTGACATGTCATGTCGGTTGCTACAAGTGATAACTGCGTTGCTGATCCCAAGTACCTCGACTGGTCGGAATACCCGATCACCTTCTCCAGGGGTGATTAGTGATCGGATATCCCATACCTAGGGCGTTTCCCACTCGTCCTAGATCCCATAATCAAGGATGTGCGCTTCCAGAAGGTCCTCATCGACAGTGGGAGCGCCCTTAACATCCTGTTCATTAGATCACTAGAGGAGCTAGGGCTCAAGAAGGAAGATCTCACCCCCATGGACTCACCGTTCTAGAATCGTTCCCAAAAAAGCGTCCCTGCCTCTAGGACAGATCACACTACTGATACAGTTTGGCATCGCCAAGCACTTCCGTGTCGACTACATCAACTTCCTGGTTGCCAACTTCAACATGGCATACCATGCCATCCTTGGCCGACCAGCTCGCCAAATTTATGGCCATGCCGCACTACATGTACCTGGTGCTGAAGATGCCAATGGAGCAGGGGGTCCTCTCTCTACACCCAACCTCGACGTCGCCTACTCCTGCGATAAGGAAAGCTTCGCGCTCACCAAGGCAACTAACATCTCCATCTGCATGCAGGACTGCATCGCAACTTCACAGCAGATCTCTTCGGAGGACCTGGAGATCCCAACCATGGAGGCCGCTCGAGCATCAACCAAGTCCAAGGAAGTGGCCCTCATCCTCGGCGACCAGTCTAAGATTGCTCGAATCGGGCTAGCCTCGAACCTAAATAGGAAGATGCGCTCGTCAACTTCCAAAGGGAGCATGTCGATGTGTTCGCGTGGAAACCTGCAGATATGCCCGGCATGCTTCGGGAGCTGCTTGAGCACTCCTTAAACGTCTCAGTGACCGCCAAGACGATCATGTAGAATCTTTGACGATTCACACAAGACAAAAAGGAGGCTATTAGGGTAGAAATAATTCGGCTCTTAGCTGTCGGTTTTATTAAAGAGGCGTATCATCCGGAGTGGTTAGCCAACCCGGTTCTTGTAAGAAAAATGAATAAAAAATAGAGAATGTGTGTTGATTACACCGATCTCAACAAACGCTGCCGTAAAGACCCCTTTGGCCTACCTTGCATTGACGAGGTCGTAGATTCCACAGCCAGTTGCAAGCTCCTGTGCTTTTTAGATTGCTACTCTGGTTATCACCAGATCACGCTGAAGGAAGAAGACTAGATCATGACGTCGTTCATTACACCCTTCGGCGCCTACTATTACATGACCATGTCCTTCGGGCTAAAGAACGCGGGTGCAACTTATCAAAGAGCCATCCAGCACTGCCTCAAGGACCGGATCGGGAAGAACGTCAAGGCTTACATCGATGACGTGGTGGTTAAGTCTAAGACTGCCGACACCCTCATCGCTGACCTCACCGTAGTTTTCAAAGCCCTGAAAGTACACCAATGGAAGCTGAACCCCACTAAGTGAATCTTTGGCGTTCCATCTGGTATCCTGCTAGGCAACATCATCAGCCGCCGCAGCATCGAAGCCAACCTAGAGAAGATAGCGATGGTGACCAACATAAAGCCACCGACCTACATCAAGGACGTCCAGAAGCTAACGGGGTGCATGGCGGCTTTAAGTCGTTTGATATCCCATTTGGGCGAAAAGGGACTCCCCTTCTTCAAGCCACTCAAGGCTCAAGAGAAATTTGTTTGGTCGAAGAATGTTGACAAAGCATTTACTGAGCTCAAGCGGTTCCTCACCACCCTCCAATCATGATCATCCCTGAAAGGATGAAACCCTGCTAATCTACATTGCAATGACCAACCGGGTAGTCAGTACCGCCATCGTTGTTGAACAAGAAGAGGCCGGACACGCATACAAAGTCTAGCGCCCAGTCTACTACATCAGCGAGGTCCTAAACAAGTCTAAGACTCGCTACCCCTAGGTCTAGAAGCTGATGTATGCTATCCTGATCACATCCCGAAAGCTCCGTCACTACTTTGATGCCTACCAAATAGCGGTAGTCACTGAGTACCCACTCGGTGACATCCTTCGCAACAAGGAAGCCAGCGGCCGCATCATTAAATGGGCGATCGAGCTCGGCACCTATACCATTGACTTTAGGCCTCACCACACAATCAAGTCGTAGGCGCTCGCTGACTTCATTACCGAGTGGGCGGATATGCAGACTCCTGTCCTGGTTGACCACCCCGAGCATTGGACCATGTACTTCGATGGGCCTCTTAACCTTGAAGGTGCTAGGGCAGGCGTATATTTCATCTCGCCATCGGGGGATAAGCTTTGCTATGTCCCTCACCTACACTTTTGAGCATCAAATAATACCACTGAATACGAGGCAACACTTCATGGTCTCCGTATAGCTATCGAGCTCGGCGTTAAACACCTCTTGGTGTATGATGACTCCGCACTCATGATCAATCAGCTCAACAAGGATTGGAATTGCACCAATGAGAAGATGGACGCTTATTGCGCCACGATAAGAAAGTTAGAAGACAAGTTCTACGGCATCGAGTACCACAACGTGGTCTAGGCTGACAACCAAGCAGCCGATGAGCTATCAAAGTTAGGGGACCTAGGCCAAAGTTCCAGCCGGAGTGTTCATCCAAGACCTGGTAACGCCATCCATCAAGCAGGGGCAAGAAGGCGTCGAAGAAAAGCCACCTGCCGAGCCATTAGTCGAAGCGGTCCCTAGCCCGAGCAATGATTGGAGGGAGCCTTTCATCAAATACCTCACCACTGCAGACGTCTCGACTGACAACACAGAGAGAGAACACCTCACCCGCCACAGCAAGCATTACGTCCTAGTTGAAGGGAAGTTATATCGCAAGAACGCCAAGGGAGAGCTACGCCAGACGTGCGTCTTCATGGAAGAGGGCGAGAAGATACTCAAGGAGATCCATGCCGGAACTTGTGGCAATCACGCAGCCTCTAGAACATTGGTCATCAAAGCCTTCCAAGCTGGTTTCTATTGGCCTTCAGCGGTTGCCGATGTTGAGGTACTCGTTCGCCGGTGTGAGAATTGTCTGTTTTTTGCTAAGCAAAATCTACGTCCCGGCCCAGGCCTTACAAATGATTCCTACATTTTGGCCCTTTGCATGCTGGGGACTGGATATGATTGGGCCCTTCAAGCCCACCCCAAGAGGATTCCGCTGGGTCTACGTCTGCATCGACAAATTTTTCAAGTGGATCGAGTACAAACCCCTGGTCCAAGCTACAGCAAGAAAGGCAACCAAGCTGCTTGACGACATCATTCACAGGTTCAGCCTCCCGAACAGCATCATCACCGACCTGGGTTCCACGTTCACTGGTAGCGACTTCTAGGATTTCTGTGACAAAAGATGCATCTCAGTAAAGTATGTCTCCGTGGCAAACCCAAGGGCCAATAGCCAAGTCGAGCGCGCCAACGGTATGATCCGGGACGCGTTGAAGAAGCGGTTCTACGAGAAGGAACAGAAACACCCGAGCAAATGGCTCAAGGAACTACTAGCTGTGGTCTGGGGACTAAGGACCCAGCCTAGTCGTAACACCGGTGTCTCCCCATACTTCATGTTTTTTTAGCTCCGTGGCCATTTTACCAGCCGACATCGCTTTCTGAGCACCCAGAGTGGAGAACTACAATGAAGAAAACTCCGACCAAGCTCGGCTCGTTGAGTTGGACAGCCTAGAGGAGGAGCGCCTAGTTTTGTGTGTTCGAACGGCGAAGTACCTTTACAGCATGTGAATATACTACAACCACAATGTCAACGATCGATTCTTCATGGTCTGAGACCTAGTGCTCCGCAAGAAGAAGAAGACCGACGGAATGAACAAGCTATCTTCACCCTGGGAGGGCCCCTTCATCATCAAGGCAGTCACCCGACCAAGTTTCTACAGACTATGCGACATGGACGAAAGAGATGTCCCAAATTCTTGACACATCGATCTTCTTAGGCGTTTCTACCCTTCAAGGGTCTCCTATCAAAGATATATACCTTTCATATTCAAGTATTCAATAAAGTTTTTGTTCTAACGTTTCCCCATATTGTTATCTTCGTGCTTTTTTCCGCTAAGTGATTCCGTTTCTGCGTACAACATCTTAAAGACGACACGCCAACTACGCCTAAGGCAAATAGTCAATCAATCACGTTGACACTCGGACGCCTCTAGAGATGACCTGTCTCTGACTTCTCCCTGCATGTGCATGAGCATCCGCCCTCTGTGTCATGGGTGGTCAGTTGCGGTTCCTTAGCGACACCCTATTCTTCCCACATGCACATAGCCCCTGCGCCCCGCGTTACGGTTAACAGGCTAGCTAGGGCTGGGGACTCAGCTATACACTACTGATCGGATGGTTTATATCAAATATAAACACAAACATACCATAACAACAAGTGTTCAACAAAAGTTGCTAGGCACTTTTTTACAATGATTCAACATGAGTTTTTTCTAGTCTACGGAGCACCTCCACCGATTCATCTACTATCATGGGCATACCCCTCGGTAGACTATCGGCCATATCTTGTCGATAGTACCTTCACCTGTGAGTTAGATTATCACTACAATAAATAGAGTTCTTTGTATTTTTAGCATTAATGGGTGAAGCGACGTACCCGCATCTATACCCATGGGTAGAATCTTATGCCGTGCTCACACCCGAGGGTAGAATTGCCTATGCCTTCTGATCTGTACTGTTCGCTGTTGACTGAAGTGTATGCACTTCCAACACTTGGTATAATAGAGGATGGTGATTGGGTCTAGATCTGGTGTGCGAGCTAGGCTGCTGCTGGCAACATCTGTTTTGTTCCAACTAGACATTGGACAGAGCTGCAGAGTACTTGAGATATAGGGCCTCCCGCAACTAGAGCTGACTGTTTCAGAGGTGACAAGAAATTGGTCGCACTAGAGATGTAGGCTTCAATGGTTAATGTTTGTATGTTTGTGTAGCAGGTTATCGCACCTTGAATATCAGTTCGGGTGGGTAAGTGTTGTTAGAGTATGAAATGTAAATGTGATAATAGAAAGGAAGAAATCTTAGCATTGATGTGAGGACCGAATATATACAAGGTGAAGTGGTGCGGAAAAAGCGTGTCAAGTCATAAAAGGACAAGACGGACATCTGCCCCTTTGGTGGCCATATTAAACTAATGCCTAATCTAATTTTGATGAGATCAATCCTAAAGAGGTGTCTATTTGGGGACGCATCTTGAAGAGATGTTTATTCAAAAAGGCACATGTTTCACAATACTCCTCCTTGATCAAATCTTCCTTTGAAATCAATGCAGGTGAAATTATGTAGCTTAAATTCCTAAAAACCCTATGGAGAAAAATCTGAAGAATATGTTGATGTGCCATTTGAACTCTTAAACCTAGTGGAAAAAATAAGAAAAAATAGTATGGTGTGTGTGTGTGTGTGTTATTGGTCAATTTAAACTTATACGAGTGAAAGAAAAACCATAAACAAGTTTAAAGAACAATAGATGTGATTTGTAAATCACTATGTCTTCAGTATCCCATTTAAAAGCCCATGTGAGAAAAAGAAATTAGAGATACAATATGTAATATCAAAACTCCTCCAAAACCTTTCGAAAATATGAGAAGAATGATATATTGACATGTTGTTAAAACTCCTGTACAACCCAATGGAAAAGTCATGAGAAAATGATACAACATATATTTTTATTGCCTCATTGTAAACTCACGTGAGAAAATCTTAACAGGAAAACCCATAAATAAGTTTAGAGAATAATAGTATGATATGTGGATCATAATGGGATAACATCCTCTAAAACCCAATGGAAAAAATATGAGGAGGGATGTACGTCTTTGATATCCTCTCAAAAACTTATTTGGGAAAAATAGAAGATATGACATACTAGATGTCTAGAATATCCCCTTTAAAAACCCCGATGAGAAAATAGGATATATGGCATATTTTTGTATTGATATTGCCTCGTTAAAAACCTTTTATGAGAAAACTTTGTGCAGAAGGAAAATCCATAGAGGAAAAAGGCTACAACATGATGTTTGAACATGTTATTATTCAGGAGAGAACTCCCGGTGAACCTTGCACATCTCTAAGTCACTAAATACCAATTCTATTCTATGAAACGTGGATGTATGTAGTGAGTCAATCTGCGAAATTATCACAAGACTCGTTTGCAAGATGCTTATTTTCCAATGTGTTGTAATTTATGGGGATAAAATATTTTGGGACAATAAAATATGTATTATTCATATATTTAATAAACATTGTTTTGTTATACACTTCTGACATTGTTGCATGTGTGGAAATTGATCCTGGTACACATACGGTGTACATTTGATTTTGTTCTCGAGTGTGACAGCTGATAAATTTCTTTGCATGGTACATATTTGTAGGCACTTCGTTCTCGTTCTACCGGAGGTTTGCTAGAAGATGCATCAAATCGTTAAAGCTAGCATCAGACCAACCTTATCAAGCTTTTAGCATCAACAATTGAAGAACAAATCGAAATACCATCCACTCACTGGTACAACTCTTTGACTCTTCATATGAAGGCTTCTCACTGCTTTCTTCAAGGCCTCTATACCCTTCATACGTAACACTGAGGGCTCCGAATAATGCAACGAATAATTATGCTTATTCATTATCGTCACCGCTTTCTTCATCACCACCGTCGCCATCAAAGGAATCATCAGCGACATCCGGCATGATATGATCTGTTTCTAATGTGGCAGAACCGCCTAATCTAATGCCCTCCCAAGAGTACTTGTCTTCCATTAGACACTAAGTACCCAAGGAAGCGCACTAAACTCTGCGATTCCGTCGAGCACACCCAAGGGAGAACTCAAAAATCCACATTTTTCATCAGGATCATAGATGAGAGATAAAGCTTACAACATCTTGTCATTTCTTACATCACTTTTATTACAACATCAGAGTAATTCATTATTTGATTATAACAGCGGAATATAAAATGTTATCAGAGTTTCAGCGGAAATAAAATCATTTAATGATGAGTTAAATATTAACAAGGTAAACTTTTATAAGTCTAAAATGAGAACAAATTGCCTATATCTTCTTTGTAAAACTTTTGGTGATAGTTTTAATAAATACACTCTACTCCGCATCGTAAAGGAAATCCTCGCTGAGCCCACCAGGAGGTTTCCACACTCAAGTGTCAGCTTCAAAAACTTGTCACCTGCAACAGGGTAGAACAAACCCTGAGTACTCAATTGTACTCCGCAAGACTTACCCGTCAGAAGAAAAGAAAAGACTCCAAGGATATGCAAGGCTATCAGGCTTGTGGGTTATTGCAACTGCAGGAAGTATTACTAAAGGTGCATCCTTATATTTAATTTTTATTAGCAGTCCTCAGTATTTCATTAACCAACCATTCTATGTACGCACCTGTTCTACTTTCAAGCAGGTGGTAAGCAATCAGAACCATTTTACCAACTTTCATAGTTCTTGCTACGATGTCAGATTATAGTCATGTCGGACCGTCAAATTGACGGCGATTCGCGAATCAATGTAGCCCAGCTGGGTACCCCGAAAAACACATGCCCCGCCCGTACCGAGATACAAACGGGACCAACCATTATCCTCCTGTCAAGAGAACCAAGTCCCCGTCCATACTGAGACTCCAAGCCCCCGCCCTCTCGCGGTGCTTAGACCTCCTAATACCCATATATAATCCACCTTCAGTTGGTCCGGATGGAGCCGGAACCCATGACAAGAGAATAACAAGTCTTTCTAGCCCCCATCCGCTAGTATATGCTCGGGATAAGTAGGTCTATGACCTGACTATGGAATCCAATGCAACGAACGGTCCTTAATCGACACAGGCGGAACAAATGCAACCAGAGCCCCGCTCTGTTGCCCAACCAGGTCCAAATCCATCCAAGCCCGTTCCGCCCGGTCTCCAATTATCATTCAAATATATTCCATGTAGTAGTAACATGATAATAACAACAATAATAAAAATTCCTATCTCTCGCGAGTGACAGGTAATCACTCGGCTTCTACCGAAATCCTATAGCATAGCACGCTACACGATCCTATCATACTAGTAAGACTCATAGGATAAGGATATATATGCAAGTAGGTTTCATTCAACTCCTTTAAACTTAATGCACAGGCATAAATCAAAGTGCAGAATAATAGGGGTTATGCACCGGGGCTTGTCTGGATAATATATAACCAAATGTTAGTATTCCATCTCCGAGGCACGATCACCAAGGCACCATCTTTTGTGCTGCCTCCGGATGACTCCATGATCCATCATCGCTCCTATTATTATGACACTCGTGAATGCAATGCAGAGACGTAAACGATCAACGAATAATCGCAACTCCAAAAATACGCTCTCGCCTCTCAAGCTAAGAACTAGCTCAACGACTAACGTACTAGGCTATGCACCCACGTTGTTGAACCAGACGCTATTTCCCCAACAAGTATTTTAATTATACGGATTCAAGTAGTTTCTTTATTTCTTTTATCGATTAAACACATATTCAAATTGGGGTTCATTAGCTACCTAACAATTTAATTATTATGGAGCTACAAAAATTACAGAGAGCATATATTAATATTAGGCAGCAACAGTAAAAGTTCCAAAACTAGCACTATCTTCATGTTATCCCAAAAATCCCCACAAGCTTATATACTAATGATACTAAGCATCTTGGTTTACTTATAGCGCTCCTAAAAATATTATAGAAACTATGTGAACAAGATATACCAGTAGCTAGATCATGATTTTAGAAGTCTAAAAAAATTGGTTTCACAATTTTTGGACAAGATAACTCTACTGCACCTACATCACCTAAAGACCAACCAGCTGTATAAACCTTATAAAATTGGAGCATTTATACGGCCTATAAATTTAGTACAACACAAACAAAATTTATTTTAAACTCGTTATAATTTCATCAAGTAATATAAAAATGCACCGATATTAATATACAAGCACACTGTGATTTTTGCACTTGCAGGATGTAGATTTCAGTAATATAAACCTAACATAATCGAGTTTTCTATTTTCAGATTTATCTACGTTTTTTTATATGGAATTTACAATTTGGTAACTAATCTACAGACTTTAGAAGATCTAACCATATAAGCTAGCAACATTTTACAAATAAAACCATATACTTTCTTTATACGAAAACAGCCTCTCCCACTATTTCTTTCTCTGTAGTATTTTCGCAACTGGAACCTGGTCTTACCTTCTATTTCTCTCCACGGACAGAGAGCAGAGCACGCTATGGGGGACTGGTCGGCCGGCGCCGATTCAGCCCGATGGGTGGCCGGCGATAGCGATTGAGGGCCGCATGCCCACCCTAGGACCCGCTCAAGCCTGCGGGAGCTCGCGGTTCCGCTGGGGACGGACCGCAGAGCTGCGCCCACGTGCAGCAGTGGACGACGGTGGCGGCTCATGGCGGTAGCGCATGCTGGCGGGTTGCGCGGCTAGGGAAGAGGCGTTCTATGAGCGCGCAGCAACGAGGGAGGCGAGGGCGTAGTTGTCCAAGGCGGGGAGGTTCAGAGGACAAGCGAGAAGCGATAGCCGCGGAGCTCTTCTTGCCGGCGTGCACAGCCACGGCATCCGCACTTGTGGCCGTCTGATCGATCCTGATTATATAAGCTAGCTAACTGCTTTAGTCTATGGCCAGGTCACGGTCGTCATCGGGTCGTCGTCGTCGCCGGTCCATCAACGAGTCAACGTCCTATCCCACGCACTGTTGCACAATGACCCTACTTTGCATCCGTGTACTGCCACTGTGCCGGTACTGGGGTAGTGTGGTGGGACAACACTCAACAGGGAGAGCTTTGAAGGCTTTGAAGGCCGATGAAGACCGTGCAAGTCTCTACATTCAGCAATTGCAATTCCAGAAGACTAGAATCATACTTGGGATGAAACAACGTTACCGACAGGTCTGTGCCAATTAAAAGCATCTGAATGGCTACATGCATCTGAATGGGAATTGAGCTCTATTTACTTTTCTCACTGAGAGTGCTGGGGACGGCAAAGGCGCCAGCAGGATGCAGCAGGACCAGGAATTAACTCAGCGTGGACGCAGGGGCACAGCAAGCTGCCCAGCCCCAGCGCAACACAAATAATGGCACGCGCAGGCACAGTGCGACGAGACAAAGAAGGCAGGACGTGGCCAGCGGGCAACACCATGTGCGTGACTAGCAACGTGTGGAAAGTTTGGTCAAGCGGCCAATCAAGCAGGCATGCAGTACGTGTGCAAGTGTGCAACTTTCTTCCCTTTTTTTAACTAAATATGTTTGTAATTATGTAATTATAAATATGCCATTATTCCTTTGTCACTGATCTACGTACACACATATGCATATATCCGTTTATGTATATATTTATATGTAGAGATTTACTCGAAGAAAAATAAGTTTGTACACTACCTTAATTAATATAGCAGCATGCTTATCAAAACGAAATATGTGAGTGTATATGTATCTTTCTATATATTTTTATTTGTTTATTACTAAATTAGCCAACTAGCAAAATATAGACACGTATAAATAACCCTCTTTAAGATATTAACTAGAGCAACACACCACAAAAGCGCGTCATATAAGATTCGGTAATCATTTCATGTGTGTTTTAAATTTAACCTCCGAAAAACTTGTTTAGTTAATTTCTTTTAAACCTTAACCATGTGCTAAGTAAGCTAGTAACACCAGGGATGTTACATCTGACTAGCAGGGTTATCCCTCGGTAGACATATTTGATTCGGCATCCATATATTTAGCCTCTCAACAATGATGTTGTCTGGTTACCAATTGCATAAGATATTATGCTATAGTTGCACCTAAATTAGATGTTTCAAAAGAAATACAATGCCTTTTAGCACCTATACAACAACATGTACATGGATACAAATCCTACGTCTTGTTATGTGTGTCCAACAACAATGTGAGCTAACACTAGCTCTAAACTAGCTAGCAAACGTGGAAGCGAGAGAAAACCATACACATATCGTGTTGTGAGAGAGAGGCATCATGAAATATACGGACTACCTCTAGACTCCATGTCAGCTTCTTATTTTTTACTATTCAATAAGTAAAATAAATGAATTAGCTAGTTCTAAGACCAATAAATAATTTAGCTAGTTCTAAGTTAGACCATTGGAGACGACTGAGCATCAATACCAAATTACCAATCCTACGTCGCCGTCGTCGTCGTACTAGCGTCTTGCGCCGGAACAATCGGGCGGCGGAAAGCCGCTCAAAAACTCTCCCCGACATGTGGGCCCTCAAACCTCACGCTTCCCTCCTCTTCTTCGCCTTTTCTCCCTTGCCCCTGCTTCGCTCCTCTCCCTCCCGCGTACCGCACCATTTCCAAACCCCACGCCAAAACCCCTCTCCCTCCCCGCCTACCATTCCCCACCAACGCCACCGCTACCGGTACCGGTACCGCCACCACCACCGCCTCCCCTCCGCGACCTCGCCGGCAAAACCTCGGGCCGCGGCTACGGTCGCAACTCTTCGCCGCGGACCCTGCCCCGCGGCCGTACATCGCCGGGTATGCCCCCGTCCCGCGATAGCACCGCTGCTTTCCTCCGCCCCCGCTTCTCTTCGCTGCGAAACCCTAGCCCTCGACCAATCGTCGTCCTCCTTCTCCTACAGGTTCATCGCGAGTGCCGAGGATCGAAAAGGCTCCGCCGCCACCGCTGCGTTGCCCAACGTCCCCGCCTCGTGACGTTCGAGGTGCGTGTCGGTGTCTGTGTCTCTTCTACCCAGCTCCTAGCTCCCAGTCCGCTTGCTGCACATGAGAAAATTGAGCTGGTTCGATTCAGTCGTGTGTCGGGGTAGAAGCAGGACGCGATCACCCAATTGGATCAGTTACGCCAATTGCAATTAGGTTGTTGCAGCCAAATTCATTTTTGGGGGGGCACATTTGTTGAACTAGAGCTGTAGATGTGAACAACCAATTCTTACCTACAGATCAACTTTTTTTTTTTGTGGAATCAATAATTTCGTGCTCAGTATTGTACGTGTATGTATAGGCATATTACAGATCAACTTAGATGACTTTGTCACCCTTTACCCAAACTTTGAAACTGAATTCGTCAACCACAATTTTTCTGGGAATCTTCCTGAGCATAAATTTATTCTTAGAAAGACTTTTGAGTTCCATTGTTCTTATAGGAGCCTAAGTGCCTTCTCAGTTGTCGTTTCTTTTCTGTAAACTTCATTTATAAGATCGTAACTTGTAATGATGTCCGGTGACCTGTGTATTTACTTCTACAATTCAACTAGATGATACACCCCACGCGTTGCTGCGAGATTAAATGTGAAATTACAGTACGAAGTATATCTGTAAAATACTAATTAATATAATAAACACTTCCTAAAATATAATTAAAGAATCTGGAGGATCATACAGAATAAAAAACACAATCATTGCCTTCAGAACTCAAAAGACATAATAAATAAATGGAGATATAAAAATAAAAAGCAATAGCTGTGACTGTGACAGATGCATCTCTCTTGCTTTTTGCTTGATGAGACTGCCAAGTAGATATCTAAGCATATTGAATAATAAATATTGCAGTATTACTGTAGCAGTAAATATATTCCTCGATATTCTTTACGATAGCATAGAGTCCTTAAGACTGAAATCTGCAATTGAATCATCTCTTTTTATTTATATGATTGAGATTGAGTAGAATTATAGGGCTTGCATCATCTAGAAGACAACATAACCAACAGAGAGGAAAGTTAATGATGGAGGGAATGTAGAAGATAGTCTCATTTCAAATTTCCATATTATACAGATGCAGAATGGCATAACCCTTCCAAAGTGCATAGGTCGTAGGATGCTACTTGGTTTAAATAAATTAACAACACATTGAGATCATGCATCCATGAAAGAGAGAAAATACCTGGATAGAGCTCATGACGGTGGATCTCCTAATAATAGAAGGGAGTCCCGACCAGCTTCATAGAATGCTTGGATTGGGGATGACCACGATTGGAACGAAACATGGCTGCAGTTTTTGCGATGATGAGGTAATTGGTGCTGTGAGACAATGATAAAGTAATTAGCACTGTGCGACTGCAAGGTGGAGAGATGGTCACATCGCCGTTGTCGTGAATAGCCACCACCAGTTGGTGCATGCACTGCGCAAGCACAGCTGGGCATCTAGGTCGTGTAGAGGGCGGAATGGCGTGCATGGAAGCAAATCTGGGATGCTCTATCGCTCTTCTGATAAATAGGCCGATCAACGATTATAGGAGATGATTAGACAACAGCTTTATGTGGAGGCCTGGAGGGTGATTAATAAGGCCATCATGGAGTGGAGGGCCTTGCTTAATTAATGGATTGGTGTCTGACTGTTTTCTTTGGGAAGGAGAAACCTTGCTTAATTAGTGGCTTGGTGCCTGACCGTTTTCTTTTGGAAGGAGAAGAAACGTAACATTGAGGGGTTCTTGTGGATGAACACAGAATTAGAACTGATGCTAGTGCATGTCATCTTGATGACCAATCAGCTGCCTTGACCAAAGGAGAAGAGAAGTGGGCCGAGATGACGTGGTTTCACAGAATCGCAGAGAAATGTGATGGTGGGGTTCTCCTATTTAGGTATAGTAGATGACAAATTTTCATTGGGGGTTACCGGGTTGGGGAGGGGCGGTGGCGCGGGGATCAGGTTGCTGTATTTTGAATTTTCTACTATGCTCACACGCCTGCAAGAGGTTAACTTCTATTTTTATTTGTAGAAGAATAAAACAAAAAAAATAGAAAATAACACTTGCACCACTGCAACTTTCTCCTCCACCCGACTGGCGAAACCAAGAGAGAGAGCGACATCAAAACGAGAGAAAAGGCCCACACAAACTACCAAAAGAGACAGAAAAGTTACACACCATGAGTAAACTTTGACTTAGCTAAACTATATTGATGAACCGACTCCTTAATCAAGAACGCAACTTCCAGAGGCTGCTTTGTTGAGGTGGTGAAAGGTCCTCCAATTGTGCTTATTCCAAATATTCACCAGAAGAATATCACCATGGCATCAAAATTCCTACTCATAGCCTTAACAATCTTTGCCCTGCATCTCCACCACCAACTACAAATCAATACACCATGGTTGATGTTTTGTAGCACAGATAGGTTGCTCCTGTGTTGCAAGGTATTCCATACCTGTCTTGTTTAAGGACGGTCTTTGCACAAGTTAGTGGAAATCTCCGGCACATAGTTACACAATATGCAAATAGGGTTATTTCGCTAGCCATTTTCTTTTAAGGTTTTCAGCAGTCAAAATCTTTTTAAGCAATAATTCCAAGTGAAAAAATTACATTCTGGTTGCACCCTTGGGCCACCAAATTGGGCTGATACTAAGTTTATTAGAGTCCCCACATGAATTGTATTAGATACACACTGCAGGTTGTATATACTCCGTGAGATGTCTATCGCTAGCCTATTTGACCTTGAATCTCTAAATCTCTGGATCCTACCGATAGCTTCCCAGAGTAATACAAACTCTTGTGTCTCAACCGGTGTTGATAGATACTGGAAGTACTTGCTTAACGCACCGTCTGTTTTCCAGAGCTATTTCCACCGAGATTTTCTTCCTCTTTGCCTTTTCGAATAGCAGTGGACCAATGTTTCTAGGTGCACTCACTTAAATCCAATTTGAGAACCAGAACCAAACTGTATTCCCTTTCTCGCTGTGACCAAAGTTGAAGCATGAAACATGTTCCTGTCTTATCAAAAGGGAAGGGATGTCAATTCCAGACCAAGTCTTTGTGCAACATACAGACTGATCCAGCAAAATACAAGCATCCACAACATGCTTGGTTACATTTTACCTTCCATTGGTTGTTGGATTATTATATGTTTGCTATAATCTCCATTTACTATGTTTATTGAATTAGCAGAATATCTTTGCCTTACTTTTTTTCGAGAACGGATTAGATCCGTATTTGAATATCTTTGCCTTATTAAGCACAGTTGTTGTGTTTTAATTTTGCAGATATGCTTCCAGGCCCCGTTCTCCCACCTCCACCTCTGCCTTCAGTGTTTACAGGATCACCAAGTCCGCCGTCTTCATCGATTGGGGCCAGTGTTGCCATTATTTTCATTGTCGTAATTGCCACAATCACCTTGACTACTTGCATCGTGCTCCTGCGCCGAGGTTGTCTCTGTCGCCAGGGCCGCTTGTCCATCTCATCCCTCTCTTGCTACAGTTCTGAGTCTGGAATGCGGTCAGCTGCATCAGCAGCTGTTGCCTCAGCTGTGTCGTCTGTGGCACATTCTGCAGAAGTGCCAGTGAAGGGGTCTGAACTGGTAGCATCCGTGCCTGTCTCTGCTGAGATGCCAAAGGGTGGGATGGACACACTGGTGCCATCGGCGCCGTATCTTCCAGAGGTGGAGCGTTTGATATTGGAGTTGCTTTTGCTACCTGCAGTGCCGATGAAGCCTGGGAGCGACTGTGCAATGTGCAAAGAGTTTCTACCTACTGATGTGCTCCTCATACTGCCAGTGTGCTCGCACATGTTCCATCAGTCATGCATCATCAGCTGGCTACGCCGCACCACACCGTCATGCTGCCCGTCCTGCCATGCCTCTATCACCATCCCTGGCTCTAACAAGACTAAAGTTGCTCCGACCTTCTGCTCAGTTGAATACGACATTGAGTCTCAGATGCTAATGCCGACTCCACCTGGCGAGGCAGTAGCAGAGGCTGTTGGAGGATCTCATGGGTGGCTGCGCTCTTCCCTGGACAGATTATCTGGCAGCTGGAGAGGACACTCCAGCAATCATGCCACTGCAGCGGTTGTGCCACTGTCCTCACGGCGCACCACCGGAAGTTGGAGCCAGGGCTCGAGTGGCCGACTCGACAATGACTCAGATTGTGCTAAGGTACAGAAGCCGCTGCCAGTTCCAGATGGTAAGGAGGTGCCAGAGGCTGTCAAGGGCTCTATCGGGTGGCTGAGATCTTTGGCCACGCTCTCTGGCAGCTGGAGTGGGTGCTCCAGAAGCTATTCTTCTGAGATGGGGTCGCCGGTGACTTCGAGGCATGTCACAGAGACCCTGGCATCAAGTGGACACAGCGAAACTGACACATGGTCCAGGAGGTGGGATCTTGAGGCTGCTACACCGACACCCTAGAGGCCATCGTTGTATGGCTATGCCAGATGGTTCTTCAGAAGCTCAGGCAAGTAAATAATATCACACCAGCGTTGATGCCAACAATTATTGTGCTAAATTCCATTCATTTGCAACTGGTGTATGCATGTCTTAGTTAGGTCGTGTTATTGGCTTCATGCCTAATTTCTTCTGAGTTTCTAATTTTCTAATTAAAATTTCTTGTTTCCTTTGCAGGTTGAACTATCGCTCTGAAAGAAGAGAATGAATACAAATTGTACATCAAAGAACAGGAGTAGCATTGATTCTTTGCATTGGGTATACAATCATACAGATGGATGCAACAGCGTTTTGTATAGCATATATAGATCAGCTTTTATCTTTTAGATCATTGGCTGTCCTTGGTCCTTCTGTCCAAGTCAAACTGTCTGCAAGATAGCACGAATAGTGATGGATAAGAGGCTCCCTGCCATTCTTAGCATTTTCTATTGAAGGAAACGATTAATAATGGTAGGCTATATAGCATATCAAGTGATAGTTTTGAAAAAGCTTGGTTTTAGTTCTACTGTGACAAGCATGTTGCGCTAATACGCTATATGTGCTTGAACTGTAAACTGTGCAGCTACAATGGACCTGTACGATGATACCGGTTCTGTAAATGTTCAGTTTGGAGCGCTTTGGTTGTAAAGAATACTGTTGGAACCAAGTGACCTATGATATATCCACTTGAGGTTCTCGCAATCTTATTTGCATTGGTTGCGAAGAAACTACAATCGAGCAATCTGAAGCAGAAAAGGAAGGAAAATAATGTGTTTTGTTGTTGCTGTCGCAATATGTTTGTCTTGCCTCTTGCTATGCTGTAACTCCTAGTACTGTTGTAATATGTCCAACTTGTGTGGTTTGACTTTGTGGGGAACTTGTGGTCTGGTTGTACTGTTGTACTTTGTGGTGAAAGGTCTGGCCGTTACAAAACCTATTCTTCCTCTTTCATGGAAAAACGTGGCAGAGGCATTTTTGCAAAAAGAAAATGATCATCTATTTATTTTTTTCTCAATCACGCAAAAGATTTGCGTGTGTTTTCATTAAGAGAAAAGAGTTTGAGTACAAAGTGGGGCGTTTTACATGTTTGAATTACGCGCTTCCCCACCGAACAGAACGATTAACCTACTACTCGCTGAACCAGACTCCCCAGGTGTTTGTTGCCGGCCATGATCCATAGCTCGGCCTGCCGCTTGATCTGATCTTTGACAGCGTTGAGCTGGGTGGCCGCCCCGCGGAAGCATCGCGCGTTCCGTTCCTTCCATAATTCCCAGGAAATGAGGGCGAACAAGGAATCGGCTCCTTTCACGCATGCCTGTGGCCACAACGCTCGCCAACTCTCCCACCAGTCGGTCAAGGTGCCCTCCGGCTGCTGTTGAATCTGCCCTCCGAGCGCGGCCGCTGCCTCGAACCATAGCTGCCGGGCGAAGGGGCACTCGACGATGATGTGATCAATCGATTCGTTCTGCTGGTCACAGAAGAAGCATGCGTCGTGGGCTTGAAGACCGTGTCTCCGGCGCCGATCCGCCGTCCAGTGGCGTCTCCGGACTGCCAACCAGAGGAAGAGCTTGACCTTCAAAGGTGCCCAGACCTCCCAGACGCGGACACAACCCGGGATAGGATGCGATCCAAGGTGCAGGGCCTGGTATGCTGAGTGCACCGAGAAACTGCCATCTGAACTCCAACGCCACACGAGCCGGTCCGGGTTGTCGTTGAGCTTGATCCCGTTGATGGCGTGCCAGACCCGTAGATACTCTGCCGCGGCCGGCGTGGTGACTCCTCCGGCAATGGTGCGCACCCATCTCCTCGCCGGCAGTGCCTCCGCAACAGTGAGTCGATTGGCGACCCGCCTTGGCACAAACTGCATGAGTGTGGGCGCCATCGCCCTGATGGAGACTCCCCCGATCCAGCTATCAAGCCAGAACAAGGTGTCAGCTCCGTTGCCGACGACGGTGTACGTCGAGGCTCTGAAGAAGTCCCGCGCTTCCCTGGATTGCTTCAGGGGCAGCGCTGCCCAGGCTCTGTCCGCGTCGGTCCTCTGTAGCCACAGCCACTTGGCTTCGAAGGCTGTATTGACCAGCCTGAGGTCGGAGATGCCCAACCCTCCCAGCTCCTTCGGCCGGGTGCAAGTTCTCCACGCCACCATACATTTGCCCCGCGTGTCACCGTCCTTGCCGCTCCAAAGAAAGCTCCTGCAGATGGCGTCGATCTCGACTTGCGCCCAGGGCGGTAGTCCATCCGCGATCATGCAGTACACGGGTATCGCCGAGAGCACCGACTTCACCCAGATGAGTCGCCCGCCCTTGGCCATTAGCGGACCGTGACAAGCAGGCAGCCTACGCGCGACAGCGTCCACCGTGCGTCGCACCTGATCCTTTGGCAGCTTGGTCGTGCTTAGTGGCATTCCCAGGTAGCGGATGGGGAATGGCGCCACTTGGCAGCCCAGTATGCGCTGCAGCTCCGGAATGGCCTCTTCTGCACCGAAGATATTCGTGATGGAGCATTTAGCCATGTTGGTCTTGAGCCCTGATGCATCTTCGAAGATCTGCAAGATTGCCTTGATCGCTCGTGCTTCACACGCTTCCGGGTACGCGAAAAGGATCACGTCGTCCGCATACAGGCTGCACTGGTATCTGATTCCTTCCTAGGCGAGGCTTCGGAGCACGCCCTGTTCTCGAGCTGCGGCGAACAGCCGCCCGAGAACCTCCATGACACAGATGAACAACAGCGGGGAGAGGGAATCACCCTGCCACACTCCTAGTCGATGCCTGATCGGCCTGCCTGGCTGGCCATTTAGCAAGATGCAGGATGTCGCCATGGAGAGTAAGGTTGCGATCCAGCGCCGCCGGTGCGTCCCCCCCTATTTGATGGTCAACGTGACAAACTTTCTAGTACAGTAGTATTCCTCCTCCGATTTTGATAAGATGAATTTGATTCGAATTTGGAGGTGCCGGGGGCGGGGGGGGGGGGGGGGGGGGGGGCCTTCCTGTCCAGGTTACTGGCTTGATCGAAGGTGCTGGTTTCTTCTACAAAACCTGTGAGGTTGCTCAATGCATTCATCTGCCTTGTAGCTATTCGTAACGAGAAGCTGCTGCTCATGGTAGCTCTAAAACCTCTTCATTTACAGTGCTGGTTTCTTCTATGGCCTACGAGGTTGCTCGACGCATTCGTCTGTCTTATAGTGTCTCCATTATGAGACACTACTCATGGTAGCTCTAAAACCATTTATTGGCCTCCAAAGGCCCAACCTCGTCAGTTACGGTCTATGATTCCAACTCTGTGGTTCCAGCTCCTGCGCCCAAGCTAGCTCGGCGATGAATAAGAACTTTGTTGTTTTCACGTGTCTTTTCTTTGTTCTATAGGTTATGTATTTGCATTGTTCTATATTTGATCTAATGGGACCCTTATTTCTCAAAAAAAAAAAAGGTATGAGCAAGTATCAAGTTCTATAAAAAAAATGAGGTCAACGTTTTAGACGTGCTTTATTTGAATTTGAATAAATATAAATTATTAGCTGTAACTACTGAGGACATATAGTTAAGAATCAAGATCAAAGAAGGGCATAAGCAACTGAAGTAACTAAATTATGCAATCACTAAAAGCAGAGCACGGCACAGAAGAAGATACTTACATCCACCTCCAGCTCCTCAATGCAAGGAGCAGTTCCCAGAAGGATGCCAATGATAGAATATTGTCACCATCGTAATGACAAATAAAAACTAGCAACTTAAAATTTTCAGGTGAGAGAAACAATCTATGATATAACAAAAGATAGAAACTTCTCAGATCAATAACCGAGCAGTGAAATTAAAGGACTTGTTTTTTGTTCCAGAAGACGTTCAATGCTGGATATATATGTTGTCTGCAAAGTAAAACATCGCAATCTTGGAAGCCGGACAATTCCTGTTGGTTTTCAATTTATCATAAAACATCGTTGAACTTAAGATTAGCACTTAGGTAGCACAAAAATACATTGAGCTTTTATTCTTCGTGGAGCAACTCCTCCACATCGAGCGGCTTCTACCGTTCTACTTGTACCACAAAACTTCACTACGTTTACTCTGATTTCATGGGGTCGAGAACGTGTCCCATGAAGACGACGACACCAGACACCTCCTCGACCACAAAGAACGCAAACGGATGGTCGGCGACAAAATTGACAGGGCACCTATAACAGATCAATCTCATCACGCAAGCAGAAGAGGCCGCTGCTTCTGTGCCTTCCTCGTTCACCTCGATGACCGCCTTGTGGAAAACATGCTCCAACACCAGGTCAGTCCTACTCCCACCCTCCAGCATGTCTGACAGATCGGCAACGTCTTCCTTGAAGGCGGCCTTGATCCCCATCGCCTTGAGAACGCCATTGATTCTGCTGGAGAAAGAGAGCTTGAACTTGGGCAACCACAAATGTCCAACCTTGACGCGTTCACTCGGCATGTGGTCCCATAGGAAGCTGGGGCAGGAGGCCATCTTGTCCACGAGGCTCGGCAAGCCGTCGTGGGCGTCCGGGAGGAAGACGCACATCGAGAACCTGGAGCCCTGCCCGTCTTGCTGCTTAGCATGACGATTATGGCCGATCCCATATCTGTCTTCCCAGTGGGGTAGACGGTATGGATGGTAGGCTAGCTTGAGCACCTTGAACCCGTCGTACTCCGCCACCGCCTGATCCTGACGGCCGCGCATGAAGGGCGTGCGCACGTGGCTGCCGTCGAGCCGCTGGAAGCGCCTGGTTTCGGTGTCCTTCTTGGCGAAGGGCATGGACCACCTGCCCTTGAAGTAGATGGCGTTGGCGAGCACTAGGCCGGTGTCAGAGTTTACAGAATCTGGAGGAAGGATTGAGGTGATGAGATCCTTCGTGGCTTTGGAAACCCATGTGTTGATTTCCTCTCTTGCCTCCTCCGCCTGCATGCATTATTATATGCATAGATCGATTAGCTTACGGCTTACCACGGACTGGACGCATTAGCTGAAGCAATCTACAGATCTAATTAATTCTTGCTGTTGTTATGTAATTGATAGAAAGATCAGGGAACTGAACTGAACCTTGTTCTCGAAATCGGCGGCGTGCGTCTCGGCCTTGTAGGATTCAACGGCGGCTGCGCTGTAAGCTGGCTTCAGAGCCAGCGTCCTCTCGTGCCAGAGCGCGCACGCGAACGCGACAAGCGGCGCACCGGACTCGGAACGGTCCGCAAGTGCGCGCTCCACCACGCCACGGACGAACTCGGCGATCTCGTCGCGCGACGCCGCGCCGAGCACGGTCAGCACCTCGTCCAGGGTGGTACCACGTGCGCCGGCCGACATCAGAGCTAGCGCCGCGTAGATGGACACCGGCGAGAAGACGACGTTTCGGCCGCCGCCGTCGACGACGCCGGCGCCCTCATCATCAGTGTCGTCAGCGAGACGCTTCGCCAGGCGGAGCGCGAACGCCGTCAGACCAGAAGCGGCGGCCCTGCGCGCCTTCTTGCTTGGCGTCGCCGCCGCCTCCTCTCCCGCCTTCTTGCTTGGCCTCGCCGCCGCCTCCTCTCCCATGCTGTCGTACGCGTGTACTCCTAGGTAACAAGTTCTTGGATAGAAACAAACAAGACGGCACGCGGTTAACCTACGGGCTATTTTTATATTTAACTATTTTTTTAATAAATATTTCAATATTAACCGTCCCAGAAAATAATTTGCATCCGGTAGCCTTTTTGGTCGCGTCATTCCCAATGGCGCGACCAAATAACATAGTCGCACCACATGCGTTGACGTGACAAGATACGACACATTCGACGGCGTTTCCGACATTAAAAAGTTTGTCGCGCCACCCCTGTTGGCATGACAGTACAGTCTTGTCGCGCCACCGGGAATGGCGCGACGAGACTGAATTTTTGAAAAATCATAACTCTTCAATATGACGTCGGATGAAGATGATTTTTATATGAAAATTGTAGCCCTCGATGAGATCTACAACTTTGTAGTTTTGAGTTTTTTTGTTTGACGACGTTAAGATGCTCAAAAAAATTATATAAACTTTCAGCACCAAAATAATCACGTATTAGTGATTGTTGCATTATGAAAATCGTATCTTTTTTTGAATGGATTCAAACAAAGATATAATTTATATAAAAATTGTAGCTTTCAATGAGGCATACAACGTCGTAGTTCTGAGGTTTTACATTTAAGGTCGTTAAGACGCTCGAGAAAATAATATAAATTTTCAGTACGAATATGCTACTGAGGCTTTATATTATTTTCTCGAGCGTCTTAACGACCTTAAATGTAAAACCTCAAAACTACAACGTTGTATACCTTATTGAGATCTACAATTTTTATATAAATTATATCTTTGTTTGAATCCATTCAAAAAAGATACAATTTTCATAATGCAACAATCACTAATACGCGATTATTTTGGTGCAGAAAGTTTATATAATTTTTTTGAGCATCTTAACGTCGTCAAACAAAAAAACTCAAAACTACAAAGTTGTAGATCTCATCGAGAGCTACAATTTTCATATAAAAATCATCTTCATCCGATGTCGTATTGAAGAGTTATTATTTTTCAAAAATTCAGTCTCGTCGCGTCATTCCCGGTGGCGCGACAAGACTGTAGTGTCACGTCAACAGGGGTGGCGCGACAAACTTTTCCATATCGGAAACGCCGTCGAATGTGCCGTATCTTGTCACGCCAACGCATGTGACACGACTATGTGGCCCCAGAAAATAATTTGCATCCGGTAGCCTTTTTTGGTCGTGCCATTCCAATGGCGCGACCAAAAAGGGCTACCGGATGCAAATTATTTTCTAGGGCGGTTAATATTGAAATATTTATTAAAAAATGGTTTAAATGTAAAAATCGCCCGATAATGTTTTATATCGGCAGAAAGAAATCTCCGATATCAATTTCTTTCGTACGTCATTAAATCCATGAATAAGTTCCGCCCCATCTCTATACCATCTTGTACACGGGACGCTGGGAAGTGCCACGGTAATTGGCTTCAATGGTCTCATCCTTTTTTTTCCATTCCGCTTCATGGTTGCAGCTATGCACGCACTTTCAAGATAGACGGTACCTCCTGGCCCCTTTATCAAATTGTCGTGGACCTTCAGCAACTTAATATAAGCATCTACGATCTGTATACATTGAGCCCATAAAAAGGAGGAGGACATTGAAGTTGCCTATGTTTCATTGAGTATTATGACTTGCATCTATTACCACGTCATACAAGAATTCATATGGTTGAAAAAGACATTCCATGTGCTTTCTCAACACTGGAACATCATCGATGAGCACAAGCTGCTCCTTCCTAGGTGAAGAAGGATTTTTTTTTGACAGATACAATTATGGCTCTATCACTTTCAGTACAAACATAATCTGAAAAAACAACATACTTGTAGGATTAATCTTATAGTAGGATTAATTAATACTATTGCACGTATTAATTATTATTAAAAATAGATAACAAATGAATAGTGTAATGGATGAAAAGTACAGTACCTTCTGGCACAATGTGAGTCAACAATGATTTTTTAGGTTTGTTATGAATCAAACCCTCTGTCAATTCATTACATAACAATTCTTTTTCTTTTGATGGATCCACATCTGGAGAATCTCTTTGAGCTGGCTTATGAACATTAACCTTTGTCACATTAGTGTCTTCCTTAGCAATATCGTCCTTCAACTGTAAGCCCATTGCATCCTTCCATTCATCCTTTGCAATGTCTTTCATCATGCTCTTGTCCGCCTTATACTCTGCATATGACTTGTGTCACTACGGTCGGCTACCTGAGCAATGTATATCACAAAAACAAGGGTGCCACATGTAATACAATTCTTTATGACTGTAACCTCCAAACGCAAGGAGCTAAAAAATCCTTGTTTTACCTGTTTAGCACGAGCTTCACCTCATAGTGTGCCTGATCGTTCCGATCACCGCACTCTTTGTGCCCCCATATTGGTTGTACCTATATCATCACCTACGGAACCCTTTAGTCCTAACATCTCCATATCATAATTTGCCTCCTCACCAGGTTACTCATCCCTATCATTACTTTGTCCGGTGGGGACATGTTCTTCAATTCCATGGTTTCCTGCACATAGTAAATGGAGATAACATGAAATCGTATTATCTCTTGTGTTGCCCCTTTTAAATTAATGTCGTTTCCTACTGGTATTAATCTTTTGTATTAGAAATATTGGAATAATACTTTTCCTCTTTGTAGGGAGAACTATCATTCCTACAATGGAGTTTCACGCGATGCTCATGAATTTTGAAATACGATGCTCAAGCACAGCCGATGGAAATTTTTCATGTCTTGTTTATGCATGGTCGTTTTTCATTTTTATGATGCAACTTACCTTTCCCCATCGTTAGTTGGACACGTTTATTTTCGTGTATACATAAGAATTGGCCTTAACTATTTAGTACCAACTGTGATGGGTATGTTTGTATTGTGTATGCCAAAATCTTAACTCATTTGTGTGATTGTCGGTCTTCAAATGAATATCTTGCCGGCAGACTTTGAAGAGTATCTTTTTACCCTCTTCAAATGGATAGCTTACTGGCATCCTATGTAGGCTATCTATGTGCTATGCACAGTGGTTTTACTCGAGAGACTTGTGCTAAATCAAAATATGTATTTGCCTAATTCATTTTAAGCGACCATCAACGCCGGCCACTGGAGCGGACCGATTTTATATTAATACAATTTTAATTCATTTTACTGCAAGCGATGCAAGGGCGACGGTGGGGCAGCCGCCGGAGTGGACCGAGCCCGCGTACGAATCGATCTACAGATCCGTAGGACTGGGGAGAGCAGATCGATCCGTGCCATGCACCTTGAGCGACGCAAACCGTAGTGATGGACAGAGAAACAAGAGGCGGGGTCGGGAGGTTCACCGGCGTAGGAGTTGAATACGTTGAAGGAGCCGCGGGAGGAGGTGGCAAGGAGGACGCCGACAACGCGCTTGTCGGCGAGGTTGTAAGGTCCTAGATGGCTAGAGGGGGGGTGAATAGCCTATTAAAAAATCTACAAGAACCACTAAGTAAACTTGTTAGAATAACAAACGGCGTAAAGCGAGTTTTGCTTAGCCAAAGGTTGTGATGCAAGCCTCCTATCCACAAGTCTAGTAGATTAAGATCTCTAGTTCACACAAGAGCTAAGTCACTAAGGTTACACTAGAGAACAAGCTAACACTACTAGCAAAGCTACTACTAGAGCTACACAAGATAAACTAGTGAATGTAAATGCAAGAGAGATGATTGTGATTATTATACCGACGGTGAAGTGAAGATGTTGCCAATCACCAAGATGATATACAATCAATCAATATTGACAACAACACAATATGAAGACCAATCACCGGGAGACAAGAGACACAATATTTGTTCACCCGGTGTTCACTTGTGCACCGACAAGCTACGTCACCGGTTGTGTCGACCAACACTTAGATGGTTCCTCGGTGTGACCCTCAAGTCACTTGCCCCTCAAGGCACGCCCCGCAAGGCACCGCAAGACACCACTCTCAAGTGAGGTAACTCAATGACACGCGCAATCCAATAGAGTTGCTTTTGGCGTCCCGCCGAGGAAAGCACAAGAACCTCTCACAATCAACCGGAGGTGGCCAAGAACAATCACCTTCTCTTGCCAACGCCTCCAACAATCTCCAAGCCGGCTAGGAGCGGTACTCTCCAAGAGTAACAAGAAATCCACCGGCTAAACCACCCACAAGTGCCACTAGATGCCCTCAAGCTATGCAATGCACTTTGGGATCACTCAATCTCACTTTTGATTTGCAATCAAGCAAGAGAGATGAGTGGGAGGAGTAGCTCTAGCTCAAAGGATGCACAAGAGTGTTAGAAATGCCAAGAGACCTCCCCAAGGGCCGGCCAACAAGTATTTATAAGCATCCCATCCAAATAGAGCCGTTACAACTCCACTCACGATTTTCGCGGGACCACCGGACGCACCGGTCGTAACAGACCGGACGCGCTCAACCGCGTCCGGTGTCCCTGCGACGTCCACGTGTTCTCCGAAATTCAAATTCGTCCGTTAGATCCTCCAACGGTCACTGCGCGCCAACGGTCAACGCTCCACCGGACGCGCTGTTGCGAATCACCGGACGCGCCGGTGCGCACAGTCCCCGCACGCCCGAAGACATGACCGGACGCGCTCCTCGCAACCACCGGACGCCACAGTACCCGCGTCCGGTGCGAGTCCAGTAAGCTCCCTGGACCACCGGACGCGTCCGATGGTGAGGGACCGGACGCGCACCGCGTCCGAAGACTTCGTGACTCGCTGTTCGCCAGACCGGACGCGCCGGTCCCGTGGGTCACCGGACGCGCCGGTGTCAAACCCTAGCTCGCGTGCCAGACCCAGACGCTGTACTGACCGGACGCGCCGGTCGAAACTGACCGCGTCCGGTGCAGCGTCCGGTCACCTCTGTGACCGCGTTCGCCTCCGTTTCTTTTCCGACTTCCGGCGCAATGGAAAATAGGCATTTCATTTCCCCGAAATCGCCTGAATCCCGCGCTCGCACGCTCGGCGGGAGGGAGAGAGGAACCCAAACCCCTCTCTTCCCGCAAACCACAGCGCGACCAACGCCACCTTTGCAAATGTGCCAACACCAACAAGTGTACATCTCCATGTGCTTGTGTGTTAGCTTTTTCTCAATCATTTTCAAAGGTTTTCCAGTTAGCTCACTAGGCCCTACATGCAATGCACTTCATGAATTCACCTAGTGGCACCCGTGCATCGAATAACCGATAAGACTTCCCCTCTTAATAGTTCGGCTATCGATCCTAAACCACTCACACCCTCTATGGTGTCTTGAGTGTAAAACAAAATGGCCCTATGGTTATACCTTTGCCTTGAGCCCATTTTGTTTCTCCAAATGATATGATCCACTTCATATCATCACATGACCATCTCGATCCATCGACCTTGACTTCACTTGCTCTTCACCGTTGCATCGGTCCGTCGGCGCCAAGTCTTGCTCAAGCTTCACCATCGCATGGTCCTTCGCTTCGAAGCCTCGACTTGCCCTTCACCTTCACAACCGGTTCATCGAACCAAGCCTTATCTTGGTCTTCACCATCTTGGTCACATGAGTCAATGTCATGTCTCATATTCAATGACCACCTTTATCTAAATCATCCACTTAGATACAAAGGTTAGTCCTAAGTTTCATCAATTAGCCAAAACCAAACTAGGGACTTTCAATCTCCCCCTTTTTGGTAATTGATGACAACCCTCACAAAGATGATTTTGATAATAAAAGTTTTGAACTTGTCATACTTGTCCAATCATTTTGCTCATAAGTAAAGTTTGGACAATTATCACAAGCTCGGTTTTGGTAGCATTAGCTCCCCCTACATATGTGCATAGAGTTTGGATTGAAAGCTTTGCACATATGCATGGATAGAAGTGTTGGGAGAGTAATTCTACCAAAATGATGCTAAGGTGTAAGGAATGGACCTTTGAAGCGTGATACCAATCGGAGTTGCCTTTTACACCATCCTTAGCATCATGAAGTAACTAGACATCCAACAAAAACTCAAGAACCCCGTGAGATCAACATTATATGTAAAGGTTCTTGGACCACTTGTAAAAACTTTAGGCAAGTCTAGATACCATAAGTAAAACTATTCCTATGCATGCTAGTAGATCATTTCATCATCCAAGTTCTATACTAGCATTGCACCACACAAGCATGTATATTGAATCTAAATACATGTGCAATGAGCAAGTCATATGAAAATGCACAAACAAATGCAACAACTTTGTTTATGAGCTTGCTCCCCCTACTTGTGTGCATCAAAAATTTTATTTACCCCTTTATCATGTTGAATCATCTTTTTCTCTCCCCCTTTGTCAACAACATACCAAAAAATGGGATCAAATTGTGGAGAGAAGAAAAATGTTCGATGGAGTAGGTTAAAATTCACCAATTTTGGTTCAACCTAGAACACTTGCCAAAGATATTTAATTCGATTTGAACCAAAGACAAGCTTCTTCACACCTCCTAATAAGGGTTATCTTGCCTATGTTGAATTAAACACTTATAGCAAATCTTCTAGATTCAACACTAGGTTTGCAAGCTCACAAACATGTCATATGCTACCACTAGATCAAAATAAACATAGAGGCAATAGTGGTAACATATATCCATCAAATTCATTTGATTTATCATGAATGCTCATGCATACCACTTAATATGTCTACATGCTCTAGCAAGTCCTTAGCATAGGATGAATGACATGTCAATCAACTTTACCTTGCAATGTCGAAGGAGAGGCATGTCAATAAGTGAGTGGGGTGCATTCAACTCATGTTTGAGAAATCAAGAATGTTCAATTCATTCCTTAGCTTGCAAAACCTCTTTTCATCAATTGGCTTAGTTAGAATATCGGCAAGTTGATCATCGGTGCCAACACTTTCAATGGCAATATCTCCCTTTTGTTGATGATCTCTAATGAAATGATGCCTTATGTCAATATGCTTTGTTCTTCCATGTTGAACCGGGTTTTGTATCATCTTGATTGCACTCTCATTATCACATAGCAATGGCACATTCTTGAAGTTGAGGCCATAATCCTTCAAAGTTGATTTCATCCATAGCAATTGTGCACAACAACTCCCCGCACTCACATATTCGGCTTCGGCGGTAGAGATTGCCACACTATTTTGTTTCTTTGAGGACCATGACACAAGTGATCTTCCAAGTAATTGACATGTGCCACTTGTGCTCTTTCTATTGATCTTGCAACCCCCATAGTCGGAGTCCGAATATCCAATCAATTCAAACTTTGACCCTTTGGGATACCATAGTCCAACATCTCTTGTTTGCTTCAAGTACCTCAATATTCTCTTTGCGGCCGTGAGATGACTCTCTCTAGGTGAGGCTTGATATCTAGCACACATGCAAACACTAAACATGACATCCGGCCTTGATGCGGTGACATAGAGTAGACTTCCAATCAAAGACCGATATTCCTTTTGATTCACCATATTGCCATCAAGATCACTATCCAAATTTCCATTTGTACCCATTGGAGTTGAAATTGGCTTTGCATCTTGCATTCCAAACTTCTTCAACATGTCCCTTATGTATTTCCCTTGACTCACAAATGTCCCATTCTTCAATTGCTTGACTTGGAGACCAAGGAAGTAGCTAAGTTCACCAATCATAGACATTTCAAACTCTTTGGCCATCATAGCACCAAATTCTTCACAATAAGCTTGATTGGTTGATCCAAAGATGATGTCATCAACATATATTTGCACTATGAATAGATCATTTCCAATCTTCTTGGTGAATAGAGTTGTATCAACCTTGCCCATCTTGAATCCCTTAGAGAGAAGGAAATCCCTTAGCCTCTCATACCATGCTCTAGGTGCTTGCTTTAAGCCATATAAAGCCTTCTTCAACTTGTACACATGGTTGGGTTTCTTGTCATCTTCAAATCCGGGCGGTTGCTCAACGAAGACTAACTCATTGATAATCCCATTGAGAAATGCACTTTTGACATCCATTTGATATAGTTTGATGTTGTGTGCACAAGCATAAGCCAATAGAATCCTTATTGCCTCCAATCTTGCCACGGGAGCATATGTCTCATCATAGTCAAGACCCTCAACTTGAGTGTAACCTTGAGCAACTAGTCTTGCTTTGTTTCTCACTACAATGCCATCTTGATCTTGCTTGTTTTTGAACACCCACTTGGTTCCAATCACATTGTAGTCATTTGGCCTTTCTACCAACTCCCAAACATCATTTCTTGTGAAATTATTAAGTTCTTCTTGCATAGCCATGATCCAATCGGCATCCCTCAAAGCTTCTTCTATCTTCTTTGGTTCTATGGTTGACACAAATGATGCATGCTCACAAAACATAGCCAATCTTGATCTTGTTTGCACACCACTTCTAATATCACCAATAACACTATCAATGGGGTGATCTCTTGCAATATGTTGTGGTTGGAGTACTTGCATTTGATTGCTTGAGCTTGGTTGATCACTAGATGTATCTTGAGGAGAAGAACTAGCACCATGATCTTGCACTTGAGAGTCACTAACTTGCTTGAATGGTGAATTGAGCACTTGATCTTTATCATCATCTTGAATATCAATTACTTGCTTTGCTCTAATGTCCCCAATGTCCATGTTCTTCATTGCTTCCACTAATAGAGTTCCACCAATATCATCTAGATTTTCTTCTTCATCTTGTGACCCATTGGTTTCATCAAATTGCACATCATGGACTTCTTCTAGAATGCCACTTGAGTTGTTCCAAACTCTATAAGCTTTGCTTGTAGTTGAATAACCAAGTAGGAACCCCTCATCACATCTCTTGTCAAACTTCCCCAATCTAGTGCCTTTCTTTAAGATATAGCATTTGCAACCAAAAACCCTAAAATAAGAAATATTGGGCTTTCTTCCATGAAGTAGCTCATATGGGGTCTTCTCTAGCAATGGATGACAATATAGTCTATTGATGTAGTAGCAAGCGGTATTGATTGCTTCATCCCAAAATGATTGACTCACATTGTACTCATGAAGCATTGATCTAGCCATATCAAGCAATGTTCTATTCTTCCTCTCAACTAGACCATTTGATTGTGGAGTGTACTTGGCCGAGAATTGATGTCCAATACCATAATGATCACAAAGTTCTTCAATTCTTGTATTCTTGAACTCACTTCCATTGTCACTTCTCACTTTCTTGATTCTAATCTCAAACTCATTGTGAGCTCTAGTGAGAAATGTCTTGAAGGTGTCAAACACTTCACTTTTGTCACTAAGAAAGAATACCCATGTGAATCTTGTGAAGTCATCCACTATGACAAAGCCATACTTGTTGCCGCCTATGCTTGTATATGTTGTTGGTCCAAATAGATCCATGTGCATCAACTCAAATGCTTTGCATGTGCTCATTGTACTCTTCTTTGGATGTGAGCTTCCAACTTGCTTCCCGGCTTGACATGCACTACAAAGCTTATTCTTCTCAAATTCAACATCTTTCAAGCCATTGACAAGATTGTGAGTTGTAAGCTTCTTCAATTGTTTCATGCCAACATGACCAAGCCTTCTATGCCAAAGCCAACCCATGCTTGATTTGGAGACTAAGCAAGTTGTCAAAGAAGTTTCTCTAGCATTGAAGTCAACTAGGTAGAGATTCTCATATCTAAAACCCTTGAATGCCACATTTGAACCATCCACACTAATAACTTCCACATCATCAACCCCAAAGATGCACTTGTAGCCTAGATCACATATTTGTGCCACGGATAGAAGATTGAAATCCAAGCTTTCAACTAGTAACACATTGGAGATACTCATGTCATTTGATATTGCAATCTTGCCCAAGCCAATAACCTTGCCTTTCTTATTATTGCCAAATGTGATAGAATCAACACCACTATTATTGTCATTGATTGAGTCAAACATTCTTGATGTACCGGTCATGTGTTGAGTGCACCCACTATCAATAATCCAATGCCTTCCTCCGGCTTTGTAATTGACCTACAAGCAAATTAATGAAGCTTAGGTACCCACTTTTGTTTGGGTCCTTGTAGGTTAGTAACTAAGCTCTTTGGTACCCAAATAGCCTTCTTCTTTGGGCCCACAATTGGTGTACCAACAAACTTAGCTTGCACACCCTTCACACCCTTGGTAAGCACATAGCAAGAATCAAAAGGTATAGCATTAACAAGGTTCTTGCTTTGGTTCTTTTTATTGCAATTATGCTCTAGGTGCCCAACTTGCTTGCATCTATTGCAAAACCGACCATTGCCCTTCACAAAGCTAGGCTTTGGAGTTGCAAAGGCCGACTTGCCTTTCTTGGGGGTGTAGCCCAATCCCTCTTTGTTAAGAGAGAACCTTTGGCTACCCAAGCACTTAAGCAAGCGGGCCTCACCACCATAGGCCTTGCCTAGGGCGTGAGTGAGCTCATCCACCTCTCTCTTGAGAGTCTCATTCTCAACCATTAGTGAGGCATCACAAGTGAAACCATCACTAGTAGTGGAGGTAGAGTTAGTGGTGGTGGATGAAGAGCTACAAGAAGGGTTAGCATTTGACATGATGATAGGTTCATTAATGGATTCATCAATTATATCACATGTAACACCTATATCACATGATACAACAACCTCCTTCTTAGCT
Organism: Saccharum spontaneum; assembly: GCA_022457205.1. Taxonomy (NCBI): domain Eukaryota; kingdom Viridiplantae; phylum Streptophyta; class Magnoliopsida; order Poales; family Poaceae; genus Saccharum; species Saccharum spontaneum. Next base: position 22,190,432 of record CM039590.1, on the reverse strand, counting down.
TGTTGCTCAAGTAGCAATGAGTGAGCTTTTTCAAGCTTGGAATGAGCCTTATCAAGATCCTCATGGTCTTCCACTAGACTCTCATGAGTGGTCTTAAGCTCACTAAGGACTTTCTCAAGTATTGCTACTTTCATTGAAAGCTTCTTACACTCTTTGTCCTTGGCAATGGCTATGTCTCTAGTTTGTTGCATCAAGTCATATAGTTGTTCTTTAGTTGGTTCATCATCATCATTTTCATTATCATTATCATTATCACTATCATGAGCATATTCCATTTCACTTTCATCATCACTCTCATCATATAATACCTTAGCTTCTTTAGCCATGAAACATGAAGAGGATGAATCAAATAGTGATGGCTTCTTGTTGATAGCAATGGAAGCAAAAGCATTGTTGGATGATTCTTCTTCTTCTTCTTCATTATCTTCACTTTCCCAAGTGATCACATAGGCACCATTTTTGCCTTTCTTGAATGTCATCTTGGCCTCTCTCTTCTTCTTCTCAAACTTGTCCTTTTTGTTCTTCTTTTTATCATAAGGACATTCCGCTTGAAGATGCTCGGTGCTATCACAATTGAAGCACTTTCTTTGTTGCTCATTTCTTTTGAAGTTGTCATTTCTCTTCTTAAAGCCTCTTCTCTTGATGAACATGTGACCCATCTTCTTGACTACAAGAGCAAGTGCCTCATCATCAATTTCAAATTCCCCATCTTCATTGTTGTCTTCTTCTTCTTCAATGATGGTAGCTTTGCCCTTGGAGGAGGTGGCTTTGAATGCTACGGTCTTCTTTTTCTTCTCATCTTCCACCTTCTCCTTGTCATCAACATCTTGATCATATTTGTCATAGGTCAATACTTCACCAAGCAAATCATTTGGCTTCATTGCTTCAAGCCCATCTCTTTGCAACATCATGATCAACATCTTGAATCTTCTAGGTAAGCTCAATAAGAACTTGTGACAAAAATCTTGATCTTGAGTCTTGTGCCCTAAGCCCTTGAGATCATTGACTATCACTTGCAATCTATGAAACATTTCAATGATTGTTTCATCATCCTTTTTCTTGAAGTTCTCAAACTCACTCTTGAGCCCATATAGCTTGGCACTCTTCACAACCTTAGTGCCCTCATATGTTTCACTCAACCTTGTCCACACTTCATTTGCCAAATCTAAATCCTTGATACCCTCAAATACTTTTGTGTCAATACCATTGTAAAGTGTATTGAGAGCCATTCTATTGCATGTTCTATTTGCTCTATCTTCATCGGTGAGATGATCGGGATCAATGATAGCAAAGTCATTCTCGGTGACTTGCAAAACTCTCTCATGAATAGAACCAAGGTACATTGTCATTTTTCTCTTCCAATGAGCAAAAGAACTAACACCATCAAAGAACGGTGGCTTGCCCCCAACATGATTGAACACAATTTGAGCCATTTTTCACACCGAAGGATGTTAAGCCTTGATTAAAACGGTGACCACGGCTCTGATACCACTTGTAAGGTCCTAGATGGCTAGAGGGGGGGGGTGAATAGCCTATTAAAAAATCTACAAGAACCACTAAGTAAACTTGTTAGAATAACAAACGGCGTAAAGCGAGTTTTGCTTAGCCAAAGGTTGTGATGCAAGCCTCCTATCCACAAGT